>VUQG01001027.1:26647-57499 GCA_015106755.1 Etia nguti | reverse complement strand
GTTGTCATCACTAAGTGATGTGAGTGCCTTCCTCTCCTCCATGGTGATGTTGGATGCTGGGGGCTTTGCATTGCTGAGACAGGCCGAAACTTTCGTCCATAGTTGCTCTGCTTCCACATCTTACAATGCTGTGATTGCAGCCATTCCCCAACTCTCTGTGAATGGTACTCATGGCCATTGATTAGTGGTCTTTGATCAGTGGGTTTTGGTCGGTGGTTGTTGATCAATGGTCATGAGAATTTGCATAATTAAGATTAAGGAACTGACCTCCCAGCCCATTGTTCCTTCAGTGGGCTGGTTTCAATCATTATGCAAATGTACTGTTTATAAGATTGGGGAAACCTGCAGTCAGCTGAGACTGAAGAAGTCACTTGGATGAGTGACAAAATGTTTCTCCCACAAAACGCTACGTCCAGATGAACAGAATCAACTTTTGGAGAAGCCAATATTAAATTTCTGACATCTTGGGATCCGTGTTACCTGGTGATCCCTAGCAAAGTCATCCTTGATCCTAATCACAAATATATCTATAATACGTTTGTAGATATGTCCAAGATTTAAAACATGTAAATTCTACTATAAATTATACAGCAACACAGAATTCCTGTAATAATACAAGCCTCGTGCAAATGTGATTATAGTCTTTTTGCAAGTTTATTCGTGTTCCTTGTGCCATTGCATAAGAATCTGTTGGTCACTCTTTGTTTCCCACAGATGTAGATTAAATGTGTGTTGCGAAATGAGGCGCACACACTTTCAAAATGGAATTATTACCAAAATAATAAGTTTCTCTGGCAGACATCTAATTAGCCAAGCACTTGTGGAAAATAAATGAATAATAATAAATACAATGAGCTGCTTCTCAGTCCAGTTTTTCATCAATCATTGCAGTTTAGAAGGGATAACAACCGTGATCATTCAGCTCCATGTTTTGGGGAAGCATTTGCATTAATATGGAGGACAGCAACAAGAACAACCTGGCCCCGAGCCAGCCAGCAGGGAAACAAGAGATGGAAAGGGTTGGAGCAAACTGCTTTAGCACTTTCTTTACCAAATAAGAGCGAGGGGATTGTCCGGTGCTAAATCGCTGGTGTTTTTGTCTAAGACCGATACAAAAGTGCTGAAATGAGTTGCCAAATGTGTTCGGATTGCCAATAATACACCTTAGCGGCTTACTCAGGTAAAGTCTGTGCGTGGGAAACTGCTGTATAAAAGTTTGGATGGCATTTTAGGTGCAAATAAAGAAGAGCTTGTTTTGCTACGCAGCATAAAGAAAGCAAGTTCAAATCCATCAGAAGAGTGAACTCTCAGAGAATAGATGTTTTGCGGTCTGTATACTGGACAATCAGATTTAGTATGTAGGTTTCAAAATTCACACGTTACACGTTCAAATCTCTCTTTAGTCCTTCTTTTCCACATATGGAGAAATTTGGCTGATGAAAGCATGTCAGTAGCACCTTCCACAAAACAGTGTAGGGCTTTCACCAGCCTTTCAGGCAGTCTTTTGTTACACTGGGATTTTCCCAACATAATAATGCTGCCATCTGTGGTAAGGAGATATTACAGTGAAAGGATAGTGGACCGTAGAACAAAACAAAAAAAATTTAAGTTGTCTGTTCAGAATTTGTCGGAAGTCAAAGTAAACATACTCGGTGGGATCAGTAACCTTCTACAGGTTTAGATACAAGGATGGTTATTCACCCTCACAAATACAGTTACAGAACAGGGGAAAACATCAAGATTTCTAGTGGCTTTCATGGTTACTGTACCTTAAATAACAGATTCTATAAGGTTCTTAAAGCTCGTTCTGCTTTATGAGACTATAAAACACACTAAGGTAATTGCTTTGTTGTAGTGCAGATGGTTGCTAAGCAAGCAATTGCTGCTTTCTTATATTTAATGCCAATCACGATCGTTGTCAAGGCATGATTTGTCTGAAAGCACAAGTGGCTGTGAAAGCGCTGTCATTATGTGCACTTTAGTGATGTAGCTTGATGCACATTATCTTGTGTTATTACTCTTTTCTATTGCTACTTTACATTTAACCACACAAATCCTCCACATTATAGATCATCAGCATAATGCCGCTTAATGATATTTCTTGGTTCATCTGCATCTTCTTCCAATCTGTCATGTCTGTTGTATTTTACTGGTGAACCACAGAGGGGCACTGTGTATCCAGACTGATAACCTGTGTGTGCAAGAGTTTTTCAACACGCTGTGTAGTGATCGTAGCTACCAATTCATTTGCATCCCTCTCCTCTGTCGTGCCTTAATGGGACACCAGCGGGGCCCAGGGCGATGGGAAATAATGCATTTGCCCAAAAATTAAGAGTAAATAAACAAGCATGAGGAAATGAAGAGGAAAATAATCTCTTTCACTACTAAAGAGCAGGAGAGGAGGGAGAGCAGAGGGCACATTTATTCCCCACCGATGGGCCCGCTGTGATGTGAATCAAATAGATGATGAGTCACTTGGGTAGATGTTATTGCTAGCAGCCGGTAATTCATCACCACAGCCCGCTTAGAGTGAGTGGGATGGAGTGGGATCTAAGCTCTTGTACAAATCCACCATGATGCCAATATCTCGTTCCAAGAAAAAGGCGATGATGATGGGGGGGGGGGGTACTGTGATGCAATAGCACTTCTTATGTGTCATTTTTATAGTGTCTCACAGTAATACACGGTGTTTCCTGCATGGAATTTTGTTTGTGTGTTTTAGACTTTAGGGAGATGCCAAATTGGAGCCAATGAAAGAGAGGAGAAGATGGCAGCCAGGCTGCTTAAAGCAGACAGGGAGAAATCCAAGGTGAAGAAATTGAGTGTTAAAGGAGCGTTTGTGCATTAGAGAAAATTTGGGATGATCTAAATGCTTTTGAGAATTTTGTTTTCAGTTTTTTCCCGTACTGCTTCAACAATAATTTTAAATAAGGCACGCAGAAGCTTTATTATTACATTGTAGCTGAAAATGACATTGAAACTTTCTTTTTAATGTTACAGTTTTCATAATTGCAGTAATACAAAATATAATGTTTACTTTTTATTTACTAATGTAGAAAACCTAATTGTGAAACCTGAAGGGTTTTTCCTGGCTCAAAATGTGTGACACAGAAGGCTGTAATTCTTTGCCAACTTGTTTGACAGATTGTTGTGGATCTTCCTCTTATTTTGGATTTTTTGTTAGACAGATATGTCTCTATTTTTCAAGCAAGGAGAATTAGGTTTAAAAAATTGAATTTTTGTTTTTCTGATGATTTTCGTTTCGTTCTGCCTTAAATTTCTGGATTAAACCCTGATACTGTTCAAATTCTGAAACACCTGTTCATGTCAATTGTTATTGCTTCGCTGTACTCAGATGGAGCAGGAACTAGAGAGAGCCAGAAGATTGCTGGAACAGTCAGAAGATAGCAGAGAGTCCCTCGTTCAACAGGTTTGTTTGTCCTCTGCCTGATTGTATGTGCACGTGTGCAGTAAACCTCTTGAGACAAAACAGCAAGATGAGAAAAGACTTTTTGGAAGTCTTCAGTGTTGTTCTGCCTGCTGTCAGACAGTCGGATGTCTTTTTTCCGCGTTTGCTTACACGGCTGATGATCCCCAGGTGGAGGACATGCGCTGCGAGCTGCAAAGGACAAGGACGGAGAAGACGGGGCATGAGAGGGCACGGCTGGAGACTTCTCGGCCCAGTGCTCAGCCACATGGCAGCTATGCTGACAAGGATGGTGGAAGAGGTGGGCTGCAAGGGCCAGGTATTCGGTTGTCAGGGGAGAAGAGAGGATATGGATGCAAGTTAAATGGACGGTTTTAAAGATTGCTGTGCCAGTGGAAATGGATGCTAAGGTTTTGTTTTTTAGGATGACAACTTTTGGGTTTTAAATGTACAGAGTTGTGAAATGAAACACCGACAGCTCTGTTTCCTTCTTTTGCTCAATACTCGGGGTGTTCAGTAAAACACAGCAAAACACCACAGTTACAAGCAAGCAGCAGAAACACAGAGAAGGTGACGCAAGCCAACAGAGCAAAACAAAAAATGCAGCCTGCTCACTGTGAAAACTTGAGTGTGGACTTGGATTTATTCACAATGTGTTCACATGATATACCAAAATCTTTAAACCATGGGATGATTTAACTGTCATTTTTATACCGCTTCAATGGTGGATGCCCGTTTTAAACATGGCCAAATTTTCAAATAATAACATCATTGTGTGTAGGTCATCCCTACCAGCCAAAATCTTGGGCTTCCGCTTGATCTATACTCTACTAGGCTTTTTCCCCATGATGGCTCTGCTGTTGTATTTAGGAGGGGCTGCCAATCAGAAGAAAGTTGGCTTAAAGCAAGAGGAGTTAAAGCCTCAGTCACACAGGCCTAGAGGCTGGTCAGTGACCACAGTAGCAGTGGGCTATCACTAGGAACAACTGTGTACTCCCTGAGTGTCTGGAAAGAGGTTGCAGGCTGTTGCCAGGTGAAATCAGTTGTTGTGCAAAGAGGCGCTGCACATTTTTGTGATTGCTTTCACAGTTTGCATTGCACTTTTCAGTTTCACTGCTTGGAAAGAAGTTTCTGAGTGTTTGCAGACAAGTCTCCAGGACATTTTTGGTGCAGCATTCTTTGGTGGTAGTTGCTAACATGACATTTTTCGCAATCTCATGCAACCTCTTGCCAACTGTGCAGGAAATATGCACTTCTCCCTAGCAACTGGTGCTTACCAGGGAGTCATTGACTCGTCTCTAGAGTTGCGTGAGTGGTTCTTTAGCAATTAGTTTCACACAAGCTGCAACCAGTCAGACATTTTTCCCTCATGACCAGTGGTTGCCAGGTGGTTGCAGACCAGTCTCTAGGCGTGTGTGACTGAGGCCTAAAACTGTGTGTTTCATACAGAGGATGGACACGGAGGCTGCACTAATGCCCAGTAAAAGATAAGAACAGTATTTTTTATATTTAACAGTAAATCATGCAATGTGTAAAACTACTCTAGTTGAGTTCAAGAATAAAAATAGAGTGCTGGAAATGAGCAAAATGGGTCCCCTTTAAATATAATTGTAATTATTTACTGAAACACTACTTAGTAAATATACGGTAACAGTTACAGTTAGAAGCTTGTCTTACATCCCCCCTTATCCTCGTGTCCTGTTTTTGTATTCATTCTGTCTTAAAGGTTTGATTGGTTAGTGGGTTAATGCAGAGCAAAGTAAAAAGAGAGGCTGTGCCAGCAAGAAATAATATGGTGAAAGGACAACTTAAACGGTGGTGAGAGGACTGAGAATTGATTTGAACTACACAGAATGTCAAAGATTTATTACCATAAAAGGAGAGAAAACTGAGTGTACATTAGAGAAAAATATTGAAAATCCAACTCTGTGCGTCTGGTTTTTTTGCAACATTGATTTTAGAACATCAAAGTGTCTTTAAAGGCAGTAAAAGCTCAAAAATGAGAGATTCTTTAAGTGTCTCACATTTTGTAGAAGGTCAATATATATATTAGGTTAGGTTATGTAAGGGTTTTGTGCTGGTTTAGTATTAGGTCGAGTGAAAGATTATTTCTTAGTTTATAATAACTTCATTCAATCCTCATAGAGTGCTTCTACAAATCAGTATTTAAATTGTGAAGAATCCTTCATGAATCACACACTTTTTCACTACATTTGTATTCTGTTCAGAATATGTTTGGTCGGTGACCAAAGTGACCAAGTCTTTAACTTGAGTGACCCGTGTAGAGAATTTCATTCATGGCATTATACCCATTCTGAGCTTTGTGAGCAGTGGGAAGACGCCGTGTGGCACCTGGGGACCAGCTCTTGCTGAAGGACTGTTTGCAAAAATATTCTGAAAATAAACTGACAGGGAATTTTATTGCATTTCCCTTACAAAAAAAACAAACCCCAAAAAACCCGACACTGTTGCTTACCTGTTGATTGTCATTTTTATTCCACTTTTTTTTCTATTTTATTTCCACCGTGTAGTAACAGTACTCTGTGGGTGTACGTCTGCTGATAGCGGTGTGTATGTGTTAATAGATCGCTCAGACCTGGAAAAGGAAGTGGCAGAACTGCGTGTTCAGCTGTGCAAAGCCTCAGTCCGTGGTGAAGTTGAAGAACTGAAGAGGGCTCTGGACTGTAAAGAGAGGGAGAGGGTCCAGCTCGGCTTACAGTTGAAGGTGTGTGCGTGTCACAGGTGGTTCAAAAAAGAAAGATGGTGCATTTCTCAGGCTGTCTTACTCCAAAGACTAAGTGGGAAACATCAAAGATGTCTCCGCTGGAGTTCAAATGAACACAGTACAAGCATGCTTTTGATTCTGCCCATGCTGTTGTCTCCACCCCGTGCTGAGGTTATGTATGTGGGTCTGGTGCTTCTCATCCACGGTCACATCCCCTGCCTGCTCCATACCCCTTGATCCCTTTTAAATCGTCAGATGAAGCGACATTTGGAATAGATCAGGAGTCAACAGGCAGTCATTTATCCTTCTCAAACTGGTGCAATGTGTCACTCCCATCACTGAAACAAGATGTAAGAAGAAGAAGAAGAAAAAAATAAAGAGTATTGCAATTCCTTGCAAAGCAGGGGCGTTCAAGGCTGCAGTTGGTATCAATAAATTGTTAGTAGAAATAGCTGCACTTCAAGCATTGGCACATTTCTCTAATCTCTGATGTTTCTTTTACTGAAAATGTGTTTAAACACCCACACTTCCCCTATTGCAGAGTAGGTGTTGAGAGAATATGCGGGTGTTTGCATGTATCACCTGGGGCGTCTCGTGCGGTTTTTATGTCTAAATCGAAATAGACGTTGGAAATGTTTCATTTTTAGTGGTAAATGAGAAAAATGAAGTATAATGAGGAGAATGGGATGGAAGATTCAATTTTTCAGTGGCTGAATTTATATACAGTCTAATAGGTCTATGACTAATCAGTGTATGACTAATTACTCCTAACTGACAGCCTTATTCAGTATAAACGCCTAAACCTCAACAGGGTTACCTTATTTACCCTTGCTTTCCACTTCAAACTTGCAACTTCAAAGTGATTGTGATTTTCTTGTGGATATTACGTTAATCCAGAGCAACTCTTCTTTTAGATTACTTTTCAGACCAGCGATGTAGATAATCCAATTGTACGTAGCGTGTAAACACCCTCAGCCGCCTCTGACCTTTCTCTGTCTTTGTCTTTTGTCTCCTTCTTAGCTCTATCATGCCAACCCTTCATTCTTTATCTTTACTTTAAATATATCACACCTTTTTTTTCTTTGCTTCTCTCCTCCTCTTTTTCTTTTTTCCTACCCACCATAAACCCATTATTCCACTCTCCCTTTTTCCTGCTTCCCCAACCCCCTCTCCTCACACTAGCAATAGTCACTCACTGAAATAATCTAAAATGCAATTCTCAGCTCCATAGAGACACACACCTTGACCTTTCTTTTCTATATATACAAGGAATTATCGTCAGACCTGGCGGTGCGAGAGCAACAGCAGCAGCGAATGCTGGAACAGCTGAGGGACATACAGGTAGCTTAAATAATCAACCTTTTATACTGATACTTTAAAGTGCACTCACATGATGTTTACCTCTTTATTCTAAGCCACAACTTTATCAGATTTTAATATTAAGATGTGAATAAATAAAATAAACTCCTGTGGTAATAAGATGCTTGAGATTCTTCTTGTGTGGGAATGGTTGCACACCATTTTATATTCTAAAGAATGAATATACACTTTATTCATAAATTCAGTCTTCCTTTCAGAGCCGAGGGCAAGCAGAGAGGGGAGAGACGGAGGCATTACTCCTCGAGAGCACAAGGAGCAGAGATGAATTGAAGACCAGAGCCCAAGAGGCTGTGCGCCAGTGGAGGGCAAAGTGCAGGAGACTGCAGAAGGAGCTGGAGGAGGCGAGGGCTCAGGCTCAATTTCATACTGACAAGGCCTCACAGGTTGGTTGAAGCAGATGCTTTCATAACAGTTTTTTTGTTGTTGTTGTTTTTTTGCACACAGCTCATAGAAGCAGCTTATCCTGTTAATGTTGACTTTCAGTGCTGAAATAAAAAGCTAGAATCTTAAAAAGTCATTGATTCTAGTGAACTGATCTGCCCCGTTCTGTAAAACTACATCTTTGCTCTTTTCAAAATGGGCACTCTGCCGATTTTACACATCAAAATTGGTTTCCTTATCTCAAGCAGCACTTCTCTTTCCTGATTTGGACTCAGTCGGGGTCTAATGAAAGGTGCTAATGAGTGACATTATGGGAAATGTCAGCGTTAAGAGCTTGACCCGTATTAATGGCCAGAAAATCTAAATATCTCAGCATCCACTGCATTGATTTTGGCTGTTTTCTTTAATCCACCCACTGTGGGTCGAATAACCTTACAGCTGCAGAGTGCTGAATCACTTGATTGCTTCTGCAAAACAACATTTTGCATGAATCATATGTGAATGTCCAGTCTAGGTTTATATTAATGTATTCTTTTAACTCTAAAACCACGTGAGAGTCTTTCATCTTTACAATGAAACATGAAAAAGCGTTGTACCTACAGAATACATTGTACTGTGTACAAGATCGTGCCACCGGTTAGCTTTTAATGTGTATTAGCTCAAGTTAAACCAGGACTGCTAAAACCACTTGCTGCCATCTTTGCTCTGTTGGTTCTGGTAGTTCTTTCGGTTTATAATTGATCAAAGTGAGAGCTCTCAGGCGCACCAGCAAAGGTTTACTGTGGGAAATCTAGCTGGCTCTGGTGGGAAACTGCAGCATAAATTCAACATTAGTGGCAGTTGTGTCTTAAATGCTCCACCTCCGCCCTCTGCTGCTGCTGCTGCTGGTACAGGCTGCGTTAGCTACCAGCCAGCTGGCAGCACTGTTAGCTAGAACCAAGCCTCTTTGTTGCTTTGTCTTAGCAGTAGAGTCTGGCTCACGCACAACTTCTGTGACTTTGATGGTGTGTTGTGAAAAGTGAAGTGATCAATAATGTCTGTACTAAAATGAAATTCTCAGCTCCAGTAGTGACGCCTCAGGCAGCGGGAAGAGAACCAAACTCTCTGTAGTTGTGCTGCTCAGTGAGGTCAGAATACAGCGTTGGATGGTGGAAGGTTACAGTTACATACATAATACTGGCAACTAATGTGGACGTTATGGACACCACAAAACTAGTAGTTACAGCCTGTCCTGTTTTTCAGATGCCATGTTTCATGTTTGTTAGCAGCTTTGTGTTTTTCTTTCCTAGAAATTTTCTGTTGTTGCAAAATGTGTTTATTTTGTCTAAATGTTTGTTGCAACATATTTGGGAAGTTTTTATTGCACTTAACCAGAGATAATTCTTGTATCTAGATGGACTTTTAAACCAAGTATACCAGAGTCAATAAAAAGCACAACCTGGATCTGAACTCAGAATATAACATAATATAGACAGAACATTACAACAGTAGTATGAAGCCCTGTGAGCCAAAATCCAGCAGGTCACGAATTCCACATTTTGGAACAGCAAACGGGAAGTATTTTTCCAGCGATTTGCATAATGACACAGTTCCCACTGTATGATCCATGCGTTACGAAGGCTAAAACCCAGAGGTCACTGAGCACCTGAGGAGCCTGAGTATGTGTTTGTAAATCAGTGTGTAATCAGTGTAATCAAAAGTTGGCTAAGAACATGGTAATGGTGTGACGTTATCGGCTCCCTATCCCAAATTTCAATTGTAAATCCTCATAAGAGGCTTGATTGTGGTAGATGCTGCTTGTCAGCAAGAAAATGTAATGACTACAGTGAACTCACTGTCATGTTCAAGAACCCAGAGATTATTTGAACTTTGAGACATCTTTGTGAGATGATCGTTACGCTGTGGTCCTAAAGGCATGGACACATTCAGCAACAATACTGAGGCAGGCTGGGGAGTTTAAAGTGGAGTTGATGCTGGTCATTCTCCTCTGACTTCTGGCATCAACCACTCGCTGGATATTTTCTCTTTTTTGGCCCATTCTCTATAAACCCTTGAGATGGTTGTGCAAGAAAAATCCCAGTAGATCAGCAGTTTCTCAAACACTCAGACCTGGCCTTCTGGCACCAACAGCTTTGCCACGTTTCAAAGTCCCTTAAATCACCTTTCTCCCCTATTCCCTGCCTTGGCCGTGATGACCATGTTTACGTGCCAAAATGCCCAGAGTTTCTGCCATGTGATTGGCTGAGCCACTTCATTAAATGTACTGAATGAAGTGGCCAGTGAATGTATATAGACTTTTTATTTCTGGGCTCACTAAAGTGGCGTTGCACGATTCTAACTTCAAAATAATCCTTATTTACCTTTTACCGGGCTTTGATATAGTGCTTAGTGACATCAAGGAGAATGAGGAGTAGAAAAAACTGAATGTGAAAGGACATTAATCACAGTCTGAAACCAGAAACTTTGCCTCATAGGGATTACAAGTAGATCATTTGAAAGTATGGTGATATTAATATGAGCATCCACCATTGTAACAATATTTATATCACAAAAAATAAGGAAAAGCATAAAATTACCCCTTTAAACATTTGTATTGGCATCAGTCCTTCAGAATCACTGCATCCCTGACTTCTCTCTTTGTTCATGTTCATTCATCCTTCGTCTTGTCTTCGTGTCATAGAGGACTTTGTGTCATCGTCCAATTTAAACTTTTGAATAATGCATTTTGAATTCACTTGCCATGACCACAAATAGATTACCGTTGCTTGGTATGTTAAAGTGGTCGTGTTTCGTTAAATAATTAATGCCCGTCTATTGTTATTAGCTTAGACGTCACCCCCCATTGATTCCCATCCCATTCGGACTGAGGGAGTCACCTCCAAACTCGCAGTCAGCACCTTGTGCCTCACAGACAGACAGTCAGACTGACTCCCACCTGGCACACTCGACGTGATGCGAATTAATTACAAAATCATTTTTGCCCTCTTAATGAATTAGGGGAGAGAATCAAGTGCTCAATTAAATGATTAGGTTCTGAGCTGCTGCAAAGTCTCTGCAAATTCCAGTCAAAGCCAGAGTATTAGAAGCAATCTGCCTTGAGCAGACCTGACCATTGTCCCTTATCGAGAAGCTGAGTGCAAGCATTTTCCTATCAGTGCAGGAGCTGGTACTGCATATGTTTCCCCCCGCTCCGTCTCTCTGTCACTCTTTCTCATGCACTCATCATCATTGTCAGAGCTCTTCTTTGTACACCATCTTCCTCCTCTTCTTCATTTGTCATTCTTCATTCACCTTTTTTTTCCCTCTTCCTCTACCCGTCTCTTTCTCTCTTTCGCTCCCGCTCTTTCTCTCCCTCCAGGCAGCCAGGGAAAAGGAAAACTCTCAAGCCCAGCTGAAGGCGCTGAGCCAGCAGACTGAAGCAGCCCGCAGGGAGCTCGCTGAAATCCTAGGCCGTTTGGCCCAACGTGAAGAGGAGCTCCGCCGCAAGGACGTGGAGCTGTCGGAGACACACCAACGCCAGTTGTCACTGCAGCAGGAAATCCGGGAGGTGTGGGGTCCAACATCCAGATTTCTTCTCCTTCTTATTTTGTTTTTTTTAATTACTAGCATCTTGAAATATGCAGCAGTGTTTTCAAATGTCTAGCACTGTAGGGATTTTATTGAAAAATCTCAATCGAGTAATCTTAGTGATTCCTTCAAATTAATTCCTTTTTAATTGCTTATTTGTTTTTTATTCTTTTTTTATTTTTCATGTGAAATCCAAAAATCCATATAAGATGGTGCATTAGAGTCATTAAAGAGCTGTGATAAGATCCTAACAGGACTCCCAACCTTAGGTGAGGGAGGCCTCAGCCACCCTCGAGGAAGAGGCTCGGCGTCAGGCCGCCGTCCGAGCAAGACTGAAAGAAGAGAACCAGAGGCTGCAAGAACAAGCTGACACCCAAGCCCGCCGTTTTCAGAGGGACCAGAACGCACAGGCTGAGCTGCAGGCTGCCCTGAAGCAGATGACTGCAGCCCACGCCCAGCTCACCCAGCGGTTGTCTGAAGAGGAGAACTCCAGGGAGGAGCTCCAAAAGAGCACATCAGAACTTCAGGCCAAGCTGACAGCGCTACAGGAAGAACGGACTGTGCTCAGCAAGCAGCTGCAGCTAGAGAGAGAGGTGCATCAGAAGGAGCTAGACAGCTTGAAGGCCACAATGGAGGACAGCAAGGCAAAGAAGGCTCGTGAAGTGCAGGACATGCTACAGGCCTGCCATCAGGAGCGAGACGAAATACAGGCACAAATGGGAGAGCTGAAGGTAGCCCGTGATCATTAAGATGTTGTACAGCTAATGTAGAAATGGATAGCTTAGTATGATCACTGGTATCAGCAAGACTGAAAAAATCCAGAGGCATTATTTACATGAGTGTCAATTAGCTGTGTGGTAACTATTAACAGCCCCGAAATAGTCTGGCACATAATCTTCAGGCTTTTTTTGAGGATTAAGCAAGATACAAGAAATACATTATTAACTTTGGACAAAGCTATTCTTGCTGTTTCTAGTCTTTATTCTGTGCTACGTGGCTGTAGCTACTTATTCTCCAAATCTAAGAATTCTCTCTTTTTAAATATTCCTCATCAAAGCTAATCTCTAAAAACTGCATCAAATGCTTTTATTTTGTCAAACCTTTTCAGATGTTCAAGGTGTCCCTACCTAGGCATGGATCACAGGGTGCCAAACTCTAATTGGCATTTCTACAAATTCAGTGCAGGGTAACGTACCCCAGCAGCTAAACATCTGGTATATTTCCGACCCAGTAAGACACAGACTAAATTCTCATTTAGCGTAATTTCCTTCATTGGTCGTGACCCTGTCCTCTGAGTACTGGTGAATCGAGGATAGCTGAGCTTTTAATGGTGTGTGGTGCCCTGTGGATCTTTAGGGCCATTCTACAGCTCCAAGCGTGAATATTTAAAAACCCAGATATCAGACCCCCTAAAGTCTCATCAAGGCACTGCTGGAGATAGGAACTTCACTTGACTTGGTCCCACTGCACCCACACCCCCCTCCCACCTTCAGTATCTCCAAAGATGAGCCCTCCCGGGTACATTGTTTCTTAAGGGGCATGGTCCTCCCTGATATGGCTGAGTTTAGCCCATTAGCTGTGCTGAATGGCATTAATATCTGACATAGCTCATTGTAATGGTGTCATTTCCAAGTGCGGTAAAGACAAGGGCGTTCGCTGGAATGTTTTTAAATATTAGCCTACGGGGGCTGCAGATGTCCCTAAGAAACCCACCCAATATTCACGTATTATAGCCGGAAGCCTGTATTACAGTTGCGATACAGTCAACTGTCAGAAATGGCTTAAAATATTCACATTTCCACGTCCTTGTCCTCTTACTCACGATTTCTCCTCCGCTCCATCTCCCCTGCCTCGCTCTGTCTTAATCGCTTTCTGCCTCCCTCCACTTATAATTTTTTTCGCTTTTAATGTTTTTGCGTTTCCATTTTTTCCTCTGTTTGTGTCACTCTCGGTCCTGAGTAATTGTCATTCATTCCACTTTACTATATCCTGTGTAGTTATTATGTTGTTATTTTATATAGAAAGCCAAAATCTGAGGCTTGCCTTTTCGAGCTTGAGCAGGACTCAGTCATTAAGGGCTGAGGCCATCATTTCAGATTCTTGGAAATGCCATTTATTCGTTCTCTTGACCTGTTACTTGATGTTCTCTGGCTTTGCAGCACATAATGTCACATTGTATTGTGAAATCAGCTTTTACTTGCAAGAACTGACTTAAGATGTTTGGATCCACCGATAAATTTGGCACGTTATATATGATCCCTAAATCTGGATTTAAATCAGTGACATGAGAACTTGTATCTGTACTGTTTACTCATAGTATTCCCAGTTCAGCGAAAACTGCCACCTGTTTAACGTTGATAATTTTTGCACCAGATAAACCACCCGTGTTTATGATCTCGAAATATTACCTGTGTATCATCGCCTTAAAAAGACCCGCTCTCTTCTAGGCAGATGCAGCATCAGACAAAGAGCTGTGTGGGGCGCTGCGCATCAAGTTGGACAGGATGAAGGATGAATGTGATAAGCTGGCAGCACAGCTGAGCACAAAAGAGGAGGCGCATGCACTTCTCCACAGAAAATACCAGCTACTCAAACAGGAACTGGAAGACAAAGTAAGCCTGGCCTCTTTGGGCGTGTTTTTTCACATTCTTCGGTTAGTATTACGGGCCAGAATACACGCAGCAGAGTATTTATGATCACCTCAGCTTTACGACACCTGCTCTGGGTGTATTTAATGGTGATAGTCCAAGAAATTTTAGTTCCACTTTAAACAGCATACCCAGTTGTTAATATATGTGTGTCTGTGCAGATGTTACGTTTTAAGAATATTCGTTGCATGATAGAAACACAAGACGTTTGGCTATGTGCAAGCAGTCAGCAACTCTGTGACTAGAAACGTGTTAGGTCCATACGTTTTTGGACACTGACACAATTTTCTTAGCGATTTAGCCTCTGTACACCGCCACAGTGGATTTTAAATCAAATATGACTGAAGTGCAGACTTTCAGCTTCAGTTCAAAGGGTCTAACAAAATTATTGCATTAACTGTTTAGAAATAGGATTTTTTTCTACATGTCGGCTCTCTCACTCTCAGCAGAGATCATCACACGTCAATTCTCCACGTTGTTGCTCATCAGCCATTTTTCCCCAAGAATTAGTGACGTTTTATGCCCTTTTAGCAAGATTCTTCCCCAGAAAGTGGCTAGGGGGAATATCTATAAACAGTAATGTTTTGCAGCAGAGCTCTTACACCCATTGCTCTCCAGCACTCTCACAGCAGTGATAATGACACTTAACAGTGCAACTCAATACTGCAAACTTTAGCAACGTTTAGCAACGTTTCATACCCCTTTTCGTGATTCTTTTTTAAATTCCCAACTGTGGGAATTCTTGCTTTAGCTCAGAGTGAGGCACACCTTCCAGGAGCACTGAGGCTTACTGTTCAGTTTGTGAGAGAGACATTGTCCAGCTTCTAACTTTCCCACTGAGTGATTTCAATCCAGCTGTTTAACATGTGTGTATTATTTAGTCAGATGATGATAAAATCTGACCCCATCAGACTTTTCACTGTTCAAAAGAAGGTATTCAGGACAGATAATCCAAACATAAGAACAGTTCCAGGGGTTAAGTGGTGCCAAATCAGCACTATTTTAAAGAGTCTTTATCAATATGTCCTTAGTGGCTTCACAACAGCTGATGAAGTATTGAATCCCAATTCACCTCTTTGACAGGACCCTGATAAGTTGCATGGGTCTTTTTCACAGGAACCATTTATTGATTTGAAATCGGCTGAATGCAGAAAAAGGAGCTCTTATTAATGTAACATGGGCAGTTTATTATCTCAGAGACAGGATAATGATCCATGTTCCCAGGGCAGAACTGATCACTTGGTTTCTATCCTTGAATGTATTGATTGACTGTGTCCTGGTAGAGACCCTGAAACTACTGTAGCTAAAGAAACATAACTATAGTATCTGCTTTTTGAGAGGAAACTGAACATGTCTGAATGTGTTTATTGAGGAAAACCAGAACAACATCTGATAATAATCTTGTAACAGGTGACATAAATGTCGTTTATGCTACGAAAGAAGAAAAAAACTGTTCTTATCAGTGTCTTTTAAACTGGAATGGCATGAATAGAAACACCAGCTAATTTGCAACACCTCTACTCCACTCGGCTGTCTGCCGTTCTCCACAGCTCAGGTCAGGCGAGCGGAGACGTATTTCGGAGTCGGAACTTGTTAAGTTGGAGGAGAAGGTGTTGGAAATGGAATCGGAGCAGGAGGCAGTCCTTACCTCTTTGGGCGAGGAACTAGATGCAGCCTGTCGCAGCCTGGCTAGGAACGGCGAAGACAAGCTCCAGGTATTTCCTGCCTACTACATTTTGTTTGCTGTTTGTGTTTTGAATTGTGTTGAATACTGTCAGCTTCCTTATATACATTCACAGCACATTTGGCAAGCACAGATCGATTTCTAAGTCACAATTTAGTCCTGCCAGTCCAGATACTCTGGAGAAACATATATAGTTCTTTAGGTCGTTACTGCACTAGATGCAAACTTTGATTTAAACGGTCTCTTGTTAGGCTCGCCTCCCTTGTCGGTTCATGCTGGACAGTGTGTGGCAAAAATAGGTCCCTACAGGCTGGAGTGTTAGTGAGAGTAGCAGTCTTGTTTTGTCCCACTGTTTGCTCAGTTGTTGTTAACCGTCAGAATAATAACATTGACTTGTACTGAAGAGACCTGTTCTTGAATTGTGATTTTGCATAAGGCTGTGTCTTCTGTTTTTTTGCCAATGGCAAGAACAACAACTATTTTGAGAACCTTGGAAAGTATTTTACAGTTGGTTAAAAGTTTTACCTGATAATCTTTTGTGTGTTGTTGTTGTGCTTATATAAATGTTGCATGTGTGTGTTACCAGAGACAGAATGTCCAAAGGAAAAAGTCGTTACGACTCAACATCTGTTTTATGGCCTCTGTCCTTATGTCCAAAAATCCATGATGAACAGTTTCTACACACATGAAAAAATGTGAAAATCAAGCTCAGACTTTAACGTCACAGAAAGTACAAAAGATCAAGTTTGCATGTCTTGTCTTTCTACAATGACGCATCCATTCCAGATTGAAATGTTTATAAAGCAAATATTTAGCGTAACGTCTTTACCACAGTGAACACAGTTTGTGACAGGCCAGGTTGACAAGGCTCATTAATAACAACTACGACTGTCGTCTGAGTTTGACAAAGTAAAGGAGCTGAGAAGAGGTTCTGCACAGTGAGACAGAAAATGAAAATGGGAAGAAAAAATCGTAGTAGTGAGTGTTGTGGCTCATGGTGTAAATGTGAGCATCTTTGAATTAAGTCTTGAGGAAATGAAAATAAAGGTGAACTGTGTCATTACCTTTAACAGACTGATGAAGCCATCCATGTTACATACCCCATATCTTATTTGATCTATTTATTTATCTATCACCCACCTGTACATAACCATGCACCCCTAAATCTACTTATTAGACTGTAAAGCCTCCTCACTGCCTACCCACCCCCACCACCCACTTTGCTTAAAGCTAGTTTTCCTCTGCTGCTCCAGGCTAATGAACCCTGGCTGCTCTTATCTGCTCTTATAGATTTCTCAAGCTGGTCCTGCAGTGCTGCAGTCAAACATGCGAGCCAACACCTTTCCTCCTCTGTAATCCATGATGCCGAAAGAAGTCAAACTTATAGCGATTGGGCTAATGGGGGGGATCATTAACGGTTAAAGGGTGCATTAGGTTTCAGCTACCTTATGATACCCTCCTTCCTTCCTTCATTTTAAAAGCACGAAGAAGCACGAAGTTTGAATGTGGTGTAAAGATATTTAAAGTTCAAGAAAAAACAAACAAGCTTTGCTACACACAACTTTAATTTTAAGACGAGTCAGATGATATTTTTGTGCCAAAATGACTCATATATGGCTTTTCTACTTTATTTGAGCGCCGAAAGCCCTTTATGAAAGATGTGTCATTCACCTGTTCATGGTGCCTTGGAGACACAAGAATTTAGTGGACAGAGGTTAAGGTCAGTGAAATCTCACCAAATGTCTATTGGTATAAACTAATAACGTGGTAACAGGTTGTAGCCAAAAGGTTTAAGCTCAAGGCTGGACAGATTTACATGTAAACTGCAACTTGACTGGTTGGCATCATAGACTGTTGATGAAAGACGGATGTATCCACAGTGACGTCACGCTGTGATGAAACTCTGCAGCGTTTTGGCCGCTGCCATGTTGATGTTTTTTTGGAGCCAGAATTCACCACTTGGTATTAACGGGGAGCTAAATTTAGCAAGCTTAATTAACAGCTGTTAACAGTTAACAGCTATTATATGAGTGCAACAGCCAGGAAAAGACACCTGCTACTTCATGTTTGCAGGTCATGTTTGTTGTTAGATAATTCCATCAAAACCAATAAAAAACAGCACCAGCACCACAAACATGCCTGAGAGCTCCAGTTCAGTGACTTGAATTGGTTGAGGTGACAGATGATGGCAGACAGCAATTCATGTTGCATGCCTGTCAGTCAAAGTCAATCCCCTAACTAAGCCCTAAGCTGGTATCCAAATGAATAAGCTATACAAAAAAAAGGAGGGAAACAGTTCTGACCTGTATGCATAAAGGCCCAGTATGTAAACATGTTTCTCATTGCTAGTTGGAAGTTTATGGGATTGTCTCTGTGGCCACCAGAACTGCGTCTTTTTTGGCACTTTCACGTTGGCTTCATTTTTTCTTCTTCTCTTTAGTCTCATAATTTACCACAGCATGGCAACACAGTCATTTTGGTTCTTTTCCTTAAACGCTAACCTTGTGAGTCATCTCCTTTTATAATAAATCCCTGTGTGTCTTGTCTTTCAATTGTGGCTTATTTTATGTTCCCACTCTTCTGTTCTGGGCTGAGCTGCATCAAAGATCTGTGTTTAAATCCAACTCGAGACATCTGTCGTTATTTTTTCTCTCCCTTCCATCTTCTCTCCTCTTTTTTTCATAAACTGTTTAATGAAGAGTAATGCTGGTAATCTCGATGAAAACATCTCTCTGTGTCCTCTCCACTTGCTGTTGGTCTTAACATCTCTGCCTTTTTGCTTCTCTCTAAATTCTTCCCAGCTTTTCCGTCTTCACAGTGGGAGGCGAAGCAAACACACTGTAACCAAAGACGCACAGCCACACATTTATTCGCGTGGTGAAAGAGATGTAAACCGGGTAGTCACACATTTAAATTAGCAGTGGCAGATGCTTGGAATCCGCTGCAGTGCTGCTGTGAGAAATAGTGGTGTTTCTTTCACTTCAGCCCCACAGACAGCACTTTCAACTCCCAGCCTACTTGTTCAGTTTTTCAACAGTTTCACCTCCTTTTTGTCTGCTACTCTGCCGTGTGGCCTTTGATGTTTTTGAAAAAAGTAAAGAGAGCGTGAGCGAGAAGCACAGAGGCATGTTTTATCCTCCCACACAGTCACATGCTCTGGAATATGGCTGTACACTCCCTGAGACGGGGACCTCTGCACAGCGGTGCTCTGTTGCCGTACTTTGAGCTGCCGTGGCAACAACTTGGGAGATGCGTTTTTGTTTGTATCTGGTTTTGAGTGACAGCTTGAAAACGTTGCCTGACACCTGCGTGGTGACGACGTTGCTTGCCAAGGCACAGGACAGAAAGGGTCCAAAAACTCCTGCTGTGTGTTTTCCATGTCTGTTGATCATGTGTAAACACCTTGCCACAAGGGTGTACTTGAAAAAGGGGTTATACTTTTTTATCTACTTTGTTCATTGCTGTGTGTGAGTTCGTCCATGTGAGTTCACGTTTGTTATGTCTGCTGGCTTTCTTTTTTTTCCTCGTTATGTGGCAGGAGGGGGTATGCTTTCACTTTGTTAGCAGGGTGGCTGGGTAAGTCTCTATAAACATGCTCAAAAAGCTATTTGAAAAGGTTTGTCTGTCACAGAGAGTGGAGTGGGGTGGGTTTTTTGGCTTTTTTTTTGTTTTTGTTTTTACCTTTTCAAAATCCATTGGAGTGTGTTATCACTCTACCAGTTATAAAACTTCTAAAGAAATGTTTTTGTGCCATCAGTAGGCACAACACAGAAGGCACAGGAGGGCTTTTCTCTTTTGGATAAAGGGAGAACCCCAGTTTTCCGAAAAATTGTACTGCAGCTTTCATGGCCATTGGGAGTTGGACAAATAGACCCTAAAGAGCTTGTGATCATAATCTAAAACTATAGTTCCTGTTTTAAATGAATGGGTAATTATTCACAGTTGAAAGAATGCATTTCCCTATTTTCACTGTGTGTGTGTGAGACTGTTATTAATTAATATGGTCATCTCAAGCACCGAGCTCAAGCTATAAGCACAGAAGCCCCACCCACTCGCTGTGAGACCCTCTGTTTGTATGGGCCAGCCAATCAGAGGAAAGAGAGGACAGCCAGCACTCTGAGAGGCAGCTCACTCTATGGACAGTGCTTATTTTTAAGGGAATATTATTGTATCATGTGTATATTCATATTGTTTTCTTCTGTTTTTAAAATACTAATACTAGTAAGAAGTCTGAGTCTGCATTAAAAATCAGATAAGGGTAGCAGCTGTTGAGAAATGATGGCACAAACATTATGTAGGAGTAATGGGTATTCATTTGAAAATAATTTGACATGATTAACTTGAACTTGTTATAATATCATACTACAGTATATTTCCTGGCTACAGAGTTTTATTAGGATTCATTCAAAACGTTTTGAGCGATTGTGTTTATAAACAGATGACGGGCACACGCAAATGCTACCGAAAACATCCCTTCCTTAGCAGAGGTAAAAATGCATGTAAAGTTACTCTTAGTGTAGGCTAAAGGCTGCAGCTGTTGCAGGGATTATAATACAATTTAGTACACGTGTGAATGTTTCTCTTAGGATGAATTGTGGAATGTACAGACTGTGAAATGTAGAAATTAAAAATAACAGCCTGGCCAATAGCTGATGTTTTTGTTTTTTGTTGCTATTTGTTTCCAAGGAAACACAGGAATTGTAATTCCTTAAAAACAACAACAACAACTTAACAGTATCTTTGAAGAAAATAGCAGTAGTGCAATATTGATGAAACACAAGTGATAAATGTCGGCCACAGTCTATGTTGGCTGATACTGATGTTCAGCTGGTAATACCTTAATGGACTGTGTTAACCTCAGTGAGCTCTTCATCTATTTCACTTTTTTTTTAAAGCTTTACTTTGATGGCTTTTATAACCTGCAGCATCAGACTCAGTTTTATGTTGTATTTAATGCTAAATAGCAAAGGATGAAAGGCTAACCAAAGATCTCGAACAGTGTAAACATGCTGCAATGTTTATAACCGTACTAGAATACTGATGTTATCTTTTATCTTCAAGCACCACTGTGCTTAAGTACTAACCTTGTTTTTACTCCTGATTAACCATCAGCAGAGACAGGAGAAACAAATCCCCCATTAGCAGCCAAATAAGAAAAAGCAAAGTTGTGTTTGGCATGAACCTGTCCCTTAAAGTGGCCATGAGGTTAAGAAGTGTGTCACATGACCACATCATCTTTTGGTTATCTGTCATAAGTGTGTTATTCTTCCCTTTATGCAAGCTTACTCTCCATGTTAACACAACCAGTAACTAACAAAGTAAAAAAAAACAAAAAACAACGTTTGTTTTTTAATGCATTGCTGAACATATCGCTGTGGTTGAAATGCAACCCCAATGGCTATTAAAGACATATCGATCATATTCTATACATAGAAATGCATAAACTTAAATGCAGCTCAGCACAGCCAAACCTAATTAGCATGCACATGTATTCACCACCTCATCTATAACAAAGAGATAAAGAAGCATGGGAGGGATTATTAATCTTTGCTGACAACTCCACACGTGCAGCTGGCACATTTCAGCAGCTGCATAGCACTTGGCAGAGAGGTGTGCTCTCAACTGAGTGTTATCTAGTTATGTGACTGTGTTTATCTGTGTGTCTATCTTTTTGCCTTAAGAGTGTGTGTGTGTGTGTGTGTGTCAGCAGTCATTAGGACTTGGCAGGCAGTCAGTTTGTATTGCTGATGCTGACAAGCTTGTCTGGGAAAGATTGGAACATACTCCCTGAGCTCGTTTTTATGACACGCACAAACTCTGTGTGTGTGTGTGTGTGTGTGTGTGCGCGCGCATGTGTTGTGTCATAGGCTGTTTAACATACGCACGCCAATTTAAGTTGGCAGAGGCCCCTCTTCACTAAAGTTAAGAGTTTTGACAGGAGGCTATTCGATCTGGTTCCTGTCCTCTTGTTTGTCCATCTGCATTTTGATTCGCTTGCTGTCTATTTACAGAACTTCACTTCGCCTTGTCCTACAGCACATACACGTAACAGCAACAGGAAAGCTTGCTTTTGTATTTATTTGCTTTTTTTTTGTAATTTTCTAACAGGCAATTTCTCAGAGACCTGAACTGGTGAAGGACTCCCACCGCTGGCTAGCTGAGACTAAGGTATTTGTGTTTGATTCAGCTTTTGTCCCTGGAGAGAACCATTCTTACACACACAAAAACAATACAGTAAAGAAATAGTGAAGATTTTTGTTTTAAAAAGGGATCATATACAATATTAACATAAGGGTTTGCCAGAGTTAGCTTAAAACTAATTAGCATCTGCAGTTCCTTGCCAGGTTACATGGAAAAGATCACAAAAGTAAATCGCAAAACAAACAAAGCATCCGCACACCTACCAAACGAGAGAAAATAGACATCAATGTTGTGAACATTGATGTGAGTTTTTAAAGCTGGTGATAGAGCTGCAGTTCTTAATGATATCAGGCCAAAAAGCAGAGTGATGAAAAGGCAACAACACTACAGTCTTAAGTTGAAGATAACCTTGTATATTTGACAGATTTTGCTGGGCGAAAGTTAAAAAAAAGAAGCGGTGGAGGAGCTGCCAGACCATTTAAGATCTTTAATACCAAACACATATTGGAAAATGATTTCATATTTTCCAGACTCATTAAATGATGCCTCGCCATATTTTTTTGTCCAGTTTTTTTAAGGGTTGTTTATAAAGAGACTCCTGTGCTTTAGTGGCTGTTTCCTCAGTTTGTCCCCAACATGCTAAACAGTATGAAATATGGACAAAAATCATGGCGCGCATGAAGGTCTGAGCAGCATCCAGTCAGAGGCAGCCTCTAGTTATCTGGCTTTACCTCATTTGACAGAAATCTGTGCATTTTCTTAATAAGTTGCTAAGAGTTCTGAGCATTTAATAAACAATGGTTGAGTAGTTAAAACCTCAATTACGAAAACTGCATGAAGTCTTTCATGTCTGGATAAAACTGCTTTAAGCGATGCCAAAAATTTCTTCATGCCAGGAAAGCCCTCCACCATAGCGACCAGATGATAGATGCGGAGATATATTTGTGCTCCTAAGGCAAACATTTACTGTGGTAAGAAGTTCTCAGACAACTATGATGTTTCATTGTTGAACTATTTTCCTCAGCTGTGCACCGATGTGTGCTTAGAGTTTCCAATAAAATGTCAATGTCATTCAAATGTCAGTGAAAGTCAAATAAGAGTTGAGATTTAACAGGTTTCCCAAGGATAGCTGTAAATTAAACTTCTCACAGACGTTCAGCCATATCTTGTTATTATCGGTGCTTTTTATATCAGTTATGTAACCATTACCATGATGTTCTCGCGGGGCTCATGCGACAGATGAGATGCTCGCTGTCGTCCTCTGCCCTTTTAGTTGCCACCTGCCTTTCTCCGAGACAAATCAATCCCCGTTTGTTGTTGTAAACTCTCAAAAGAAATGTGTAATTAAGGCTGTGGCTGTGATACATGATACTGTGTTAAAATGTGTTTGCACAATTTGTAGTGTTTATCACTGTAATGTATCTCCTGTCAGAAATTCTCTCAGAGTAATGTGCATTTACAAGAGTAAAACGCTGGAGAACAAGGGAGGTAATTAGCTCCCTTGTTAAGAGCTTTTATGGTAGTATAATGTAGGTATGATTTACAGGCTTACAGTGCACAGTTGGAATAACAATTGAACCAGTCATTTGGCTCTGCTGTGGAAGCCTGTTGTAGGAAACAGTAAATTTACACTGCTGCTGCGCTCATTTTGTGTGGTTTTGGTTTTTTAGCTACAGCCTGGGTCTGGATTCAGCTAAAAGACAAAATGAGAAAATAATAATGTTGAGATTTGAGCTGAATTATCAGCAGAGCTGTAAACTGGCAGCTTAGACGGGATAGAGGAAAACGCCTTTGAAAGTAACGAAAAATTAAGTTGAACATTTTTATGAGATGATTTGTCTGCAAAGGGAAAATAAGGATTTTATTCCATCAGGAAGTTTTGGGCTCTTAATTAAATTCCTGTTCAGTGTCCTTTGCATTGATTAGTGTGCAGGATTCTATATTAGAAAACCCAGAAAATGACTTTTTATGTTCTAACCTGTGTATTAAATGTAGTGTGTCATGGTGGGACCCGAAGCCCGCCGGCCCGATCCCCTCCACAGCTTTCAGAAAAGCCTAACTACAGTAATGTTTGTATTTATTAAACCAACCAGACCAAGCTGCGCTGGCTGTGTGAGGAGGTGCATGAGCGCGACACTAGAGAACAGCGCCTGAGGAGGCAACATCAGCAGACCAGGGATCAGTTGAAGGCCCTCAGGCAAAGCCGCGACTCAGAGCAGAGAGCTCTCCTGCAGCGCCTGGACCAACAGGAGAAGCTGATGCACTCTCTCAGCACTGAAAAGAAAGGTAGAATTTAATTGGAGAAACGCCTTCATGTTGATTTCACTCACACTCGGGATGCCCCTGCACAGCATCAGGCGACACAAATCATAGTCATTTTGCCTGTAAAGGTAGCTAGCAGCTGTTACAGTGCACAGGATGAGGAGTCCTTTAATTCTCCATGCTCACAGCATTCATGAGGGTGAGAAATTGCACTTATCATAGCCAGCTCTCAATGAAAGCCGCCTCTCTCTTTCTAATGGTTCTTTTCGATTAATACAGCTGTCAGACTCCAATCTCCCATTTTCATCCTCTCACATTTACATGTAATCACACCATCATTAAGAGCAAAAAGTAATTCAGTGCAGGCATGTGACAGAAGTGTTTTTGTTACTCAGTGTTTGTTGTGCTTTGCTGTAATGGAGGCTGGTGAAAATGACTGTCTGTGTATCTGAATCACTGTTTTTTGTTTGTTAGGATGGGTCTGACTGTTTGTAGTTGCAGATGTTTGAGAAAGCATCTTAATGGTTTGTGAACTTTGAGCCTTGCGTGGAAAGATGACTTGTTTTCCCAATGTGAGCCCCATTTTTGACTGAATTTCTCCTAATGAGCTGTAACTGGCAGAGGAAGAGAAGCTTGTTTTCAGCGCTTCATCTGAACAATACAGGGAAATGAACCTAATTTGTGTTCCATTACCAGAGTGAAGGAGAGCGAAAAGACACAGAGGGACTGAAGACAGATGGATAGCTGGGCATGGTCAAGGAGATGGAAACAGAGTTAGCTATCTGTTTACATTTTTTTTTTTCGAGTAAAGTGATTGGACAGTTCAGTTAATGATACATGTAAGATCATTTCAATCACCTTTGGAATCAGCTCCTCCTATCTTTGGATCCAGTCAGCAGTTTGACAGAAGTCTGCACTGCAGGCAGGAACAGTGATATGGTCTCTTTTGTCACAACAGCAGTATCTAAGTATTGAAGGTGTGGATTTTATCACCTCAGCTTTAAGCTCTTCCTCTCAGTAACGGCTTTTTTTTCTGTATTTCAAGAATTACAAATTCCCACCATGCTGTAATTACATGGTGCATTTTGCAACTGTATCCTCAACCATGCATTATGGTAAATACTAATTAATGAATATTCTCAAAGGGGGAGCTGTATTCTCGTGAGCTCTTAGAGCTACTTGTTTTTATCTCAACACATTAGCCATTATTGCCAGCACTCTGTGGAGACATTGTGTGGTGTACAGGATTTGTGTCAGATTGCGGTTGCGGTTTGTGCATTTTTCCTAAGACCTTTCATCACTTGTGCAGTGCTCCCTGTTGGCCCTTTCCCTTAAAAACAGGTCTGCAGTGTATGTGTGGAAACAGCTGTTCTAGGATTACAGATCCTCCTGCAGCTTTTAGGTGTGACGGGGCTGGATGTGTCGGTCAGCAGAGACACAGAGCTGTGAAAAAGTAGTGTCCTGTCACATTTAAATGTTTTAGATCATCAAACCAATTTTTATACTAGTAAAGAGAACTCGAGTAAATACGAAACGCAATTTTCAAATGATGATTTCATTGATTTACAGTAGAACCACTAAGTGGGTCATTTTGAGCGCATGGCATTTTAAAAATCGTGTAATCTGTTAAATTAAAACCACAGAATCTCATATTTCATGGCTTTTCCTAAAATGGGCTTATTGAAAAAGTACTGAAATTTGGGGTGTGGGGGGTAAAAAAAAATATGAACACTATATTTAAATACTTTTTTTGTTGAATTTTTAAATTTAATTTTAATCTTAAATTTTAATAATTAGAAGAAAATTAGTAACTGAACTTCTTCAAGAAATGATTTATTTGCCATTTCTACTGCTGTTGTAGAATAGGGTCAAAATTAGCCCTCCTGGTGGTTCTGGGGAGTTTGGAATAATGGCAGTTCTAGTGTTAGGGGAAGCTATTCAAACCTAGCTGGGTCTGTGTGAAAAATGTAATTGCCCCCTGAGCCTAATAACTGGTTAACTCGCGATAAGTGGCAATGAGTCTTTGAGATCACTGTGGAGGAATTTTGTCCACTCTCCTCAGCAGAAGAGTTTGAATTCAGCCACATTGGAGGGTTTTCCAGATTGAACGGCATCTCCATCAGAATGAAGTCCAGACTTTGACTAGAGCGCTCCACTTTTGGATTATTGTCCTGCTGAATAATCCAATCAATCTTTAGGGAATTAGAACTACCTGGATTTTCTGGTGGAGAGCAGAATTCATGGTTCCATCGATTACAGCAAATCATCCAGGTCCTGAAGCTGCAAAGCAGCCCCAGAGCATCACACTACCACCACCATGTTTGACTGTTGGTATGATGATCGCTTTTTCTGAAATCCTGTGTTAGTTTTTACGCCACATATAACTGGATGCATACCTTTCAGAAAATACAGCTTTTGTCTTTTCAGCCTTCAGAGTCGAGATGTTTTTTGGCACATGTGAGACGAGTGAACTTTCCCATGGATGTCAGTTTTGCCCAGTCTGTCTCTGATGTTGGCTGAATCATGAACTTTGACTATGGGGAAGCAACAGTAACATTATTATGTTACATTATCTTTCTTTTAATGTTTCAGTAATGGAAATGTTTTCACAATCATTTGCTTGAATAATGGCAAACAGCATGGGTATTGTTGTCTTTGCCTAATAAAACAGAATCACTCAGTATATTAAGAGTTATTCCTCTAAAACAATGTCTCATTAAGCAGCCAGTGATCATAATTAAACCTGTTTGGTGCTACAATCAGTAAACATAAGCAGTTTGTCGCTCATTTACCTGTCGGGGTAAAAATAATCCATCAGCACTGCACAGCACCAAGCTGTGTTTGAAGCAGATATATTGGATTAGTGTGTATCACATGACCAGAATGTAATTGGTATAAAACAAATCGTCTTTTCTTGTGTTCTTGGAGGTTAGATGTCAGAAAATCACTTCTCCATTTTTTAATAGTAATACGTACATTTAAATGGTTCGGTATTGAAATCCGTGTCATTATTAACTAAAACCCAGGTAGACGTGTGTTGTGAAGCGACAGTCAAAAGGCAAAATATAGTAAGTGAGCAGCTCATACTTTGGCCAATGAAAACAGCATCCTGTCACACTAAAACTGCAAAATGATGCAATTAGGAATAGTTCTCTTCATCGAGAAGCTGTCTTTGCTCTGTATTGGTTTCAGATATTAAACACATTCGGCACCTGCCACAGGTCGACCAGGCATCAAAATAAAAGCTAGTATTATTTGGCCTGGCCTTACACAGCTCATATGGACCACAGATATTACTTTGACATCTGACAGTGTTCTGACAAGTCACTCCATCAACAGCACCATCTTTTCTTACACACTGTTGTCATTCCAGAGCTGCTGGAGAGAGGTCGCAAGAAAGAGGAGGAAATGAGAAGCCTTCAGGTTAGTGTGTGTAATATATATATATATATATATATGTTCTAACATGCTTGAAAGTCAGTATTTTGGTGTTACCATCTCTATTCTTCAGCACATCCTGAACTCTCTTTATCATTTATTTAAGTAGTCTTCAGGAACACAGTGTGTTTTACTATTACGATATGCTTTTACTGAATAGGCAGTGTGTCTGGGGATTATTGTCATGCTGGAAAATTAAGCCATTACAAACTATTGCTCAAGAAGCCTTAACTAAAAATAGATAAAAACAATTGTAAAATAAAGTATGGCTCCTTAAAGCTAAATATAAAGAAATGAACAGGAGACTCAAGATTTTTGCACAGTGCTGTATGTCTGGGTTTTGGTCATCTGAGCTCTCTGAGGGTGTGTTACAAACATTACTTCACAGCTGTAGGCCTGACAGACTCCTTGCTGCCTAGCTTGGACAAGTAGCTAATTACTGCGGACAAGATGGCTTGGAGTTTAAAAGCCACTCGAGGCCTTGTTTCTGTCTTTCAATACTGCAGCAGCTACACTTGGCAGGACACCAACCCACCTAGTCTCAAGTGGACTGGTCCTTTATTCACTATTAAACAGCAAGAAACACACACATAGACACACAGGCAGCAAACCGTCTGAGAAGAAACTGTCTAGCTCTCTGTGAATGTGCATGTGTGTTATGGATTCTGCAGTCTCATCTGTGGCTGCATAATGGCACCTGCCAGAGCTTGTGCACCCTTTTAGACACCACCGAGCTTTTAATTATGAAGGATGAGGAGACAGAGATGTAAAAAGAAAAGACGGTGTGAAGGACGTAGAGTTTAAGAAAAAAAAAAGTTGGGGGTGGGCTGAGGTGGTAAAAAAAGTCCCCTTGTTAGAAACCATCAACACATTACAGGCAAAGGGGGAGAAGCAGTCGGTTGGAGGGAAGAGCAGGTGTGCATTTGAGTGGCAGATAAGAGGCATAGCATCACTTATGCATCGTTAGAGAGGGAACATCAGTCAGGAGCTGGATGAGCTGCGAGAGCGGTTTGTCTTTGTGCGAGTGTGTCGGTGTGTGTGATAAGAAGTCTGTTGTGTGCTACAGACTCTCCCTAGCCCCTGCATTTCATTCCCTTGTTACCCGTTTGTTGGAACACTCTATTCCTCTCTTCTGTCAATTTTTTCCTCCTACACACGCTAACACGTGGTTTTCTCTGCTCAGCCACCATTTTGAGCCATTCCCTGGACTCGCTGTCTGAAATATTATTTGCATTTAAAGACCTGGAAAGAACCAGTGCTAGTGTTAAGTAATGTTACTGTGTTTGTGTTTTCTTTTAGGACCGTGTTTTGGATCTGGAGGTGGTAAGATGTGATGTTTTGCATAATTTTTCTATTATTTTTATCATTAATTTTTTTTTTTTTGTCAGGTTTGACTTTCAGCTGTATTTGGTTTAGCCATGTAGGCAGGTTCACCTAAGGCTGTTTGCCTAGCAGCCCATAGAGGCTAACACAGAAAATGATTTCTTTAGTCAAGGCTCAGAGCTCTGTTAATCATCATCAGTCTTTCTGATGAGGTTAAGAACCAAGCTGCACTGACAATGCAGCATCGACCTCCCCATCCGAACGGTTAACGTCTACCACTAACATCTCTAATAAGCTATTACATGTCAGACAGAAATTAATTAGCACCGCTGAAAGAGTGTATTGACCCAATCACTTATTACTCTCTTTAAAAAAAAATAAATAAACAAAGCCACCCAAGCCACGCTGTCCATCCATCACTATTATGCAGCATGCTTGTCTACTTCAGGCTTCAATTAGCTGTTACAAGAAAGAAGGAAGAAATAGCCCGGACCACCAACAACTCACATCATTTTTGCTTACTGCAATCACAAAGTGGCAGGACACATCGACCCATCTGTCACCAGCCTGGGAAATGGGGGTCATCAAGTAAATCTTACTTGTATGTCAGCGTGCCATTCAGTGTAGCAATCAGTGTGACGCCTTGTAACCGCCAGCTCTTTTGATGCTTAAATGCTCCATCTGAATGTGAACAAAAAGGCTATTGAAGGTACAGTGAAGAGATGAATAGAACGGAGTGCAGCTAGAGTAGTACTTAATTAAAGATTGTGCTGAGTGTGTTGTAACAAGTCCTCAATTAGCTTTCGAATTGACCAAGCAGTATGACATCATGTCTGTTTACCATGTAGGCACACCATTTATTTTTTTTTCAAATTTCAAATTGGACGGGCTGATTAGAAACAGAAAAGAGACGTTGTGAGAGGACTTGTAGCTTAAAGGTACAGTCAGTAACGTTTTGAGGTTGTTTTACAGGAAAAAGGAGGTTACTGTACTCATAAATACACATAAAATTGTGTGTAATTACATCTTCTAACAAACTGATTGAATCTCAGAAACTTATAATTAATCAATTGAAAACACATAGGAGAGGGTTTGCAGTTTGTGGACGCCATCATGTTCCCCCACCATATTTGAATAGAGTGCCCAGGAAGGAAGGACGTCTCCCTTTCAACTAATGGTGTCTTAAGTTTGTAGCTGGAGACTGGCTACATACGCAGTACACCAAAGGCAGAGGAGAAGAGAAGCTGTGTGCCATGGAGGGACATTTGATTTCATACCTTCACCTTCATACTCTAGTCTGAACTGTCATATATTTTTAATGCCACTGTGCTTTTGTTTTTGTTGCCAATAAATTTGGTGGAAAGCATCATTTCGTGTAGAATTTGGCACACAACTCAGTTCCACACGTTGTGCAAAGATTTGCTGTTAGGCGTCGCACATTGTACAGGATGTGTCAGTAATCAGAGTAGATACATTAACCACGCTGTTGAATTATTCCAAAGCTGGGTTTTTTTATGCTGTCTGCCACGTGTCTGCTCGTATGTGGTCAAGTACAGAAAAACATCATATTTTTGCTCATGCTTTCACCTTGAAATGTGTTGAAACTTTTATTTTGAAGTCCATTATGGATCTGGTATCTGGATCATAAATGCATTTACAAAATAACTTTGGACTGATGTGTGCACAGTCAGAATTCAGGTTAATTTTGTATGCAGTGTCTGGTACTCCACATTCAGTACTGTCATGTGGGAGGGTATAAATAATACATAACTGTGCTGCTAACAGTATCAGCCACGGACCCTTGTTGTTTAGCCAGTACATCCATTATGTGTGCAAATACAAAGGCGTCAGTCGACTCTGCAGAGCAGTTAAAACC
>VUQG01001025.1:0-12036 GCA_015106755.1 Etia nguti | reverse complement strand
GCAGTTAATGTACAAATGTAGACATCTGTTACTATTACCTTGTGTGTTAGCAGCTATGCTGTAGGAATAAAGTAAGCAGTAGCCTGGCTCCACAGGATAGTCCGCATTTCTAAGTTGTTTCAGTTGTTGTGGAGAGTTAATGTTCACATAGAGTTTGCCTGATGGAGTTACTGTGCTAGCATACAAACCTGTTCTTGTTTATAATCCCTGCGTAAACATGGCGGCATTTGAGTGAGTAATTGTGTCCACTAGAGGGGGATGTTGACTCACAAATGAGGGAATTAGCCTAAATTGATTATTTTTCTGTGTTTATGCCATCCTGTTATGTTATTATGATAATCTGGTATGGTGTTCTCTGTAATACTGAAATGTGAGAGATGCAAAACAAGTGAGAGAGATGTTTATGTTATTTCTTATTTGTATTAATTTCAGAACCACATCCTTACTCGCCAGCGAGAGTGTGTGTTCGATGTGGGCTCGTTTACTGGAATCACTCTGACATCATTCCACGTCTCTGACCGGACGTTATTACCAGGGAACAGTACAGAATCATGTTCAGAGATAGTGGTCCAGGGCGTCCGCTATAACAATCTCAGTTACTATACTCAGCTATACTGAATTCAATTTTATATATATATATATATATATATATATATATATATATATATATAATATACTGAATTTCAAAATAGGCTTCATTTTTTAATGAAGCCTATTTTGAAAATTGTGGTCAATCTATCTTTCAAAAAAGATCTGTATAAAGCTACACAATCATTTACTAACTTGTTAATCACAAGTCATCAGCCAATGAGTGTATGGTTTCACAAACCTGGACCTACTTGTCACATCTGGATTTCTGCAACCAACATGACCACAGTGGAAACAATCAACTCAATGTTTCACAACAAGAACTCAGAGACCAGTGGGTGACACACATTTATACCATGTGTGTATTACTGCCAAGTGACAAAGAAATATGAAAATTTACTCACCAAAACTGAAGCACACCCTCCTTGAACCATCTATAGCACATAATTATTTTTCAGATAATTCCACTAAATCCTGTAAAAGAGAGTAACAGCAAAAACACAGTGAAGACGCCCCGTTCAGTGATTCCAGTAAATGGAGATGAATAACTGCAGCTGCCAGTGTGGGATGAAATGAAATAATAATAATAACAAAAATAAAAAAGTTGAGACCCCTTTTTTTCCATTACTATTCTACATTTTTTTAAAAGGAGTCAAGTATCGTTGAATTATTGAAATTATACGGATTTCAGTATTAACTCAACTGTCACAACTAATTCTGTTGTCGTTATAGGCTCACAAACGTTGTGTAAAGATCACGTGTTTAAAGTATATCCTGTGTGTATTGACTGCAGCTTTCTGTTTGTTCTGTCGAAAAATGTCTGGCAGCGGTGGGATTCGAACCCACGCCCCCGAAGAGACTGGAGCCTTAATCCAGCGCCTTAGACCGCTCGGCCACGCTACCACGAGTAACTCTGCTTTCCTGGATGAGCTGTAGGTCACATTTCTGACGGTACCTGAACGCACCGCTGCGTTAGCGCGAACATGGTTTCCTTGTTTGTGACGACAGAGCGCCAGACAGCACAGGTCAGGAAGCACGCGGCACTTTCAGAACCAGGAGGATGACCTCTGACCTTTACGGCTACTCCTTCTATCACAGAATAATGCTTAAAACATGAAAGGCTCATATATAAGAGCAACACAGACAGGCTGGGAGTAACATGTGTGGCCGCTACAGTAATCTGGTAACACATTAATAGATTTTTTTGCGGTTCTGGTTATCTGAGTGAAAATCATACAAATCTGTAAAATAACAGTGATTGTGAAGCCTCCTCCTCTAAATGACGTTACCGTCACTCAAGCTGCATATATGACAGAAAACGCATGTAAGTATTGTATTTTCAGATCAGACCCTATAGCTGAACACATTTTTTTTTATAATGCAGTGGCTGTGTTCTGAACAAGTTTTCTCAGAGTGAAAACAAACCATCCACATTTCACACATGAGCATGTTCATTTTCCTACGCTTTGTCTGTGTTTTCATGCAAAGCAGTCAAGGTTTAGTGAAATTATGGCACATTTGCCTGCGGAAGTCACTCTTCCAGTTTAGCGTGTTACAGCATCTATTGCTAATGTTACCACTTGGACCACTTTGGACTTCACTTTCCACATCTGCTCCAGCTGTTCCTTCAGCCCCTGGTACGTCTTTTTTTTCTTGTGCCGCTTCTTCCTGATGTTGCTGTCCGCAGGGATTGCCACATTTATCACCAGTGCGGTCTGCTTCTCCTTCTCGAACACCAATATGTCTGGTTGTCGGTCTGGTTTAAGTCCCACAGGACCCCCGTCAGCATTGTCTCCCACCAGGAGTTGGAGGCTTCTAATCCATATGGCCCAGATGTTCCATATATTTAGGTGCAGTTTTTCAAAATATTTTTTTCTCATAATATAAATTTAATATTTCACTAGCACTTTCATCACCATTTGTTCCACTTTTATTGCTGTCTTTATTTTGGAGGTGGTTACTGAAAGGATTCTTTTTATTATTTTGCCTGATTTTATTCCTGAAACATGGTAGAAAATTGCTGGCATTATTCTCCTTATTTGTGTGCTACCACACATACTAATAGCACAAAATTCACAAAACATTGTTATCTAAATGGGTATAAATGCTTTTTACATCTAATGACTTTAAGTAAGTGTGGTTTTTTTACAGCTATATTTTATAAATTGTAGAAATACTAATAGTAATAATAGTTAAATAATTTAATAATCATCACAATTTACATGGAAAATTTTTTTTTTTTTTTTTTAAAGGGATTTCAAAGTATAGTTCCAGAATTACTGGGTGGAATTTCCAGTAGCAAATTTCAGTCTCTTTTGTACTATTTTGCTAAGATTTTATTAGAATACAAACAAAATACTCCAGTTTTCTTAGTTGTGCATCTATAGTCAATCATGCGAGTGAAAGATAACTGCCACAGCTTGGAACCCAATGCTGCTCTGGGCAAATCTGGTATGTTTGGAGAAGGAGTTTGCCTCAGTGACCAATAGGTGGAGGTGTAGGTTTTGCAGTTCATACTGCACCCCTTATTTGATTCTACTGAAGCTGCAATGAAAGTTTTTCTCAGTTACTCACATTTTTTACAGCGTTTGTAAAACAAGATCCATTTCCCCAATCAGCTCATACACGCAGCAAAACATTATAACTAATTTGAAAAAGGTTGTAATTTAAAAACCTTTAACTGTTTATCAAAACAAACCATTTGCATTAAACAATAACACTGGTCACCATTTTTTTTCAGAGATGAGATGTGACATTTCTTATTGACTTTGCTGAATCCAAATTAAAAAACAATTTAAATAAATGATTGGCTGTTCCCACGATGTTGAATTTTTTACATTTCACACCTATATACGTTGTTAAGAAGAGTTTCTTCCTTCTTTGTGTAACATTTTAAAATGAAAAAAAAAAAAACAGTTCCACATAGAGACAAAATTACACCACAAAACAAAGCAGCGTTGTTCAAGTTCAGTTGACTCAAATGGTCTGTTAACGGTAAATTTATCTGGGCACCAGCCTGCCAGGCCAGACCAGCATGTTGTGTGTAGGTTGGATAATGTTATGGCATGTAACATGACATGTTGTTTTCTTCATTTGGCTGCATGTTTCTCTGTGGATCTCCACAACCAAACTTATTTTATCGTTTAACAATGTGGGGCACCAACAGTGGAAATGCAAAGGTCACATTTGCATTTCATTCGTGCGTGCTCTGGGAGTCACGTCACTTAATATGTTTTTTTTTTTTTTATTATTATTTACCTTTACTCTGAAGTATTACACGTTTTCTGCTACTGAGAAGGTCAAATTTAAAGTCACAGTACAGGTCAAAGGTCAAACAGAGATAATATATTGAAATTTGGCACTTACGTGTGATGCTTGATACCTCCATCTGGGCCAATTCTGCCAAAATTCAGGGTTTTATTTATTTATTTATTTCAGAATCACTGACTTTTTTTTTACCCACGTGTCACCAAGTGTTGAATTCTGCTGTGCACAAGTAAAACAACCCTTTAAAGGATTTTAAATGTTGTTCTAAGAAAAAACTTTGATTTGCATGAATCTGTAAAGATTTAAATTAGTTTCCAGCCCATGTAAATATTGCAGTATTGTTAAACTTGTGGTAACATTTTGTCTCCTTAGGACGGCCCTGCTGTTTTTCCTAATAACAGCCAGTGGTCTGACCTTGATTTTCCTGCTTTTTTGTGGTTTCTTTATCACCCAACAAATGAATATCCAGCTCTAGACCGCACTGACTTCTTTCTAATGCCTCATCCAACAACTGGATTGTTCGCACTAGATCAGTCTGCTCTAAATGGAAACCAAGCCAGTAAAGGTTGACATAAGAGTTTATATTTCCTATACTGCCTCATCATTTATCCTTGTTAGGGTATACTTTTTACTACTGAGCATTTCTCCTTCTTTAGTGTCCTTCTCTAGTGTCTGCACATGTTTTAGCACATTCAGGCAAATAATTAGGCACAATTGTCAATCGTTTGAACAGCTGCTGCCTGTATAATATGTATATTTAAATGAAATTGCATGTGACATGAGAAGCTACTTTCAGCTGCCTCCTCCTTTGTCACAAGAGGTCACCACAGCAGGTAGCTCTGCATATTTTGCTTGGCAAGGTTTTTACAGCAGATGTCCTTCCTGATAGATCCCTCGAAGGGATTTGTGTTTCCTTCCAGGATCAAACCAGAGAGCTTTCACTTGGTAGGCAAACATTTAAACCACTAAGGTGAAGAGTCCATCTAGTGTTCAAAATCTGAATGAACATGGAGGAGCTGCTCAGGTAAAGAGGAAGCAAGACTATAGTTCTTCACTGGTTTCACTGCAGTGGGGGAATTTATATGAGGACTGACTGTCAGTAGCTAAATGGAGAGATGGATTTTACAGTTATTTTGTTGTTGTAATACACTATTGCATAGTGTGACTATATTTTATTTCCACTGTATATGTATGACACGGGAGTCCAGAAGTACATTCCTCATCTTCTACATTTCTATAAGTCTTCTACATGTTAGTGAATATCTGCCGTACCAAGCTACAGATATTTGTCTGAGAACACACAGCTGCTTGGAGGTGGTCCTGAGAGTCGTAGACCCACACTGTCGTCATGTGACTTGTTAAGGGTCACACATTATCACACTAAAGGTTCCTGTGAACTGTAACGGCTCTCATGATGACAGAGGGTGGGTCAACGACTCTCAGGACCAACTTCAAGTTGACAACCCCACTAGGTGTTAAATACCCAGTACTCATACCCGTCAGCCTGTCGTTCCACGTAACCACACCCTCTCATTTACCTCCCTTGAAAAATATCAGGGAGGGACTGCTATGTATGCGGCACTCGTCTGCATCTTCCTATATTCTGATGCCTCTCACTGCCACACATCCTGGCTACTCATCCATGGGCAGACGGTAGCCCTGGTAAAATATTTATGTGCAGGTTCCTGCTTGTTGCAGTTTTTCACTGTTGCTTTGGCTTCGTTCTCAAATTGCGTTTAAAGTGATCAAAAACATAAGAAATGCCTCATGGCGTTTCATTAAAACTGAGGATTTTTCATTGTTATTGTTTGTAAATGTTTTAAGACATTAACACTTAATATACTGTCTACAGTTTACATGTATTTGTGGGCAAAGTAGATGTATTATTCTCCAAAAAATGCAATATTTGTGTTGTTTGTGAGTTGGGTATACATCATTTTTTCCACATTAATAAGACTTTTGACTTAAAAGACTGATGTCCCAGAAATTAAAGGTTGTATTATTGTGCAGCTGATATCCAAGATCCTGACAGATGAATCCTCCAGCAACACAATTAGAGTGCAGCTTACACAAACTCGATGCTAAATTTACAGAGTACATTTGTGTATCCAGGAGCACGATCCCGTCTATGCTATATTTTATACTTTCAATGTATTGATTTATTTATTATGTATCAGTTCAATGGTGAAAAAGTGCACCAAAACTAGTGTATGTTCTGAATAATGATGAGGTAGCTATTCTATTCTTCTTTTAAATATTGGTCATAAATGTCTTTGTTTGCAAAATTGATAAAATTTCTATCAGCTGTGTAGTTTTACACTCTAAAATGTGCTGTTGTTATTTCATTATGTGAGCCATCGCATTCAGGAAAAGCCTAATTCTCAGAATGGGCGACCCCAAAGGGTCGTGTGCGTTGCTGAAGCTGAGTTATATTGTGAAGAAAATATTTAGCAGGAGAAATAGTCTGCCAAAAAAAAAGGAACAGGAGTAAGAATGTGTCACAGCTCAGAAAGTATTGCACAAGGGCCGAGAGAAAGGATGGAGCTTTCTTTAGTAACACTAAAAAATAAATCTTGACAGATGATTAACTATTCTGGCAACGTTGCATCTAACATGGAAAAAAAAAAGGGAAAACCTGCTTCAGAATTGAGAACATCAACATTTGTAGCAAAAAATGTGCAAAAGCAGTTTTGAAAAACTGTAACTCATTGTTTTAAATACTTTAAAGACTTTCACCCGAGGGCTCTGGAGATGACACAATGTGCATGTGATGACTTCCACAGTCTGTTACTTCTCTGCTGAGAGGAAACAATCTATTTGGATCACAAACACATATACAAATTCCTCTTAATTCTCAAGGAAAACCTTTTCCTCATGAACTCAGCATGTGTAGAGTTTTCACTTTGCGACACAGTACCAACATTCCCCTCAGAAAAATAATAATCTGGTGCAGTAGGCATTCGATGTCAGTGGTGATGATCACTCTTTTACTATCATGAAAAGTTAATTTGAGACAACAATAAAAGGTTTTGAGCAAGGTACCACGTTAACTACAGTGTTTCCTGTACATATGAACAGTTTGGGGTACTGATTGTGTATTGGGTTTTTGCTTGTGGTGAAGTAATTCTGAATACCAGAAGGCAAATAAATACCATTTATTTGCCTTTCCAAATAAATTTTTATCTCATTGATCAGACGTGCGGGCCTGTTTTGAATCTGACTGAAGTCTCGCCGCCTCAGTACTTTTCCACATGCTGGCATTGACTAGAATAAGGCCAGCCCAAAACAAAAGGGTTAATTATTAGACTCTGGATTGTTGACTCTGGGAATTCTTGGTTTGGTGGGATATGAAATGGCCACCGACACAAGCCCACCCACTTTTCCATAATGCAAATAAAGGCCCTGTGTATGGGGGGTTCTCTCGCTCAGTAACCCTCCCTAGCGCAGATGGTCCAGTCTCTAAACCCCACCCACAGTCTTTTGTCTTCAGGGAATCTGTCTCTTGGCTGTTAGTAGAAAAACTATTTATTTCATGTGTCAGTAGGGGGCGCGACGAAGACTACTGAGGCCCCATACTCACTGTAACGAGCCGGTCTTCTTTTATTTTTGGATGCATAGCCACAGCAGAAAAACAGAATTATAAACAGGACCTGAACAGAAACTATTCGACTACATTTTCTTTTGTTTTGTCTGTAAATATGCACGGAGACCAGCATATGAGTGGATACTAAAACGCAAGCTGCCCCCCCTCCCACTACCACCCACACATATACCGATATAAACACCCGCGTGCACAACTGTGAAGCTCAGCAATGCTCTGTGCATACATAGATAGATATATAGATAGGCACAAACCAAGAATATCAAGACAAGGACAGATGAGAGCAAACTTGAAAGGGTGAAGAGGAATGGGGGGGATAAAATAATGAAGAGACAAGAGAAAGGATGAGGAGGAGGAGAGAGGTGAAAGATGAGGCAGCAGGGAGACAGAGAGAAGCAGAGGGGAGGAGGATGAGAGAGGGAATCAACAGATGCAGCGTGGAAAGGACCGAGGGAGAATGGTGGATGAGAACGAGGCCTCTTTCAGCACAGAGAGCTCTGCAGCGTAGAACTGAAAAAGACTCGATATCCAGTTCGTGGCTGTCTCACTGTTAAAAATGCTGCACAGGATCCATATTTGACCTGAAATATCTGATTTCTGCCTCCAGAATCGCACATCTGTCTCTGTGTATTTACTGGAAATATTTCATGTTTTAATTATTTTCAGACTACACTCACCAGATGTGTTTTTATTACTCTCCAACCGATTGATTGTTAATGTGAATGTCTGATCAGATGTCACGTGTAAGCACCTCAGTGCATTGAGGCATGTAGATACAGTCAAGATGCTCTGCTGAAGGATGGGGAAGAAAGGTGATTTAAGTGACTTTGAAGGTAACATGGTTGTTGGTGCCAGATAGATCATCTGAATATTTCAGAAACTGCTGATCTGCTGGGATTTCCCCTCACAACATACTGTAGAGTTTACAGAGAATTGTCCAAAAAAGAGAAAATATCCAGCCAGCAGCAGTTCTCTGGCCAGACTCCTTCGAGCAGGTAGGAAGGCAACAGTAACTCAAATAGCCACTCACTGCAGCCAAGCCATGCAGAAGAGCATCTCTAAACAGATAACACATCGAACCTTGAAGCAGATAGATTATAGCAGCAGAAAACCACACCTAACGTCACTCCTGTTAGCTAAGAACAGGAAAATGAGGGTACAATTCACAATAAAATTGGACAATTGAGGAAAAACAGTGTTGGTCTGATGAGTCTCAATTTCTGCTGAAACAATCAGATTTAGCACAAAATGACATGAAAGGCTGGATCCACCCTGCCTTGTATCATAGTTCAGACTTTTGGTGGTGTAATAGTGTGAGGGATGTGTTCTTTGCACACTTTTGGGCCCTTGGTACAAACTGAACATTGTTTAAACACCACAACCATTGTTTCCGAAGATGTCGATCCCTTTATGACCACAGTGTACCATCTTCTGATGGCTGCTTCGAGCGGGATAACGCACCGCATCACAAAGCTCAAATCATCTGAAACTGGTTTCTTGAACATGACAAGTCACTAGTCACAGACAAATTCGCATTATGGATGCACAGCTGACAAATCTGCAGCAACTGTGCGATACTGTCATGTCAATATGGAGCAAAATCTCAGGAATGTTTCAAGCACCTTATTGGATCAGTTTTAAAGGCAAAAGAGGATCCAGCCCAGTGCTAGCAAGGTGTATCTAATAAAATATCCAATGAGTGTATGTGGATCCAACACCTCTAAAATGTAAAGAAGTGCCATTTGATTGGATACCTAATAAACAGAATTTTGATAATCACTTGTCAAAACTCAGTTTCATATAAAAGCATAACTCTGCTAACAATGACTGCTTATCCAAAAAAAAGTGATTATTACATATTAGTACTTTTATTTAAACAACCCCCTGATAATTAAGATTTTTTCAGTAATGTTAGGACCTCAGAATGTTAGATTGCTTCTAAGTTTGCTGTGGATACCGACTATATCATCCCTTAAAGAACTCTTACTGACGACCTGCTGAACATCACTTGTCACGGTTTGCACTGGCAGACCGTGTGGAGGGAGGAGGAGGACCCAAATGCAGAAACTTGGAACGAAACTATAATTTAACAAAAGGCAAGCCGTTTATTCGTGGCTGGGAAAAGCTACAAAACAAAAGGCAGATGCACACTGAGGAAAACCTAACCAGAACTAAACTCGGAAAAACTAAATACTAAACACAAGAAACAAGCATGGATGAAACTTTAACTAAACAAAACCTAACTAAGACATACTTATAATAACACTAGAACTTACCATTACTCTAATACATCATAAGAAATTAGACATACACAAAATAAACTCATAATGCACCCTGACAGTCACTAACTGTACCTCTTCAGTGCCCTGGAGGCCCTTGTACCACGCCTAGGCTGTATCTTTTTTAAAAATGACAACCACCGTTTTTCAACAAAAGATGCCAAAATGGCATCACTGGCTACTGTGACTCAAAGGGATTTGTTGTGCTTGATTTGAGTTGCATCAGCTTTGGTGAAGTTATAGTCGATAATTCAACAGATTTATTAGCAATAGTGCTTACTGACTCATTGCTCTAAGGATGATCCTTTCCACTGCAATTTAGGCTCCAAACCTGAATAAGTAGAAGTAAACTTGTCAATATGTACTAGAGCTTTTAAGAAAAAAATGTGCTGGACAGCTAAGGTGTAAAGTTTGAAATGAATTAAAGACTCAAAAGCAAACCTTTATTTGTCTGAAAGCAAAGTCCAAAAAGGAACCAAAAGAAACCCACAATCTTCATAAGAAGCCAGGAAAAAGAGAATATTCACCTGGGAAGATACACCGATGCTATAGGACTGTAAATACACACAGACGATACACTGGGGCTTGGAAATAAGACAGAAAGAGACACAGTTGAAACTAATCAAGACAATCTGTGAGGAAATAAAATTCAAAACCAGAGAACAAGAGAAAAGATGTTACCAAACTAAAACATGAAACTAAAGACAGCCAGTAGACACAAACAAGAAAACCCAGACTAAACATGACTCAGAGAAACCCTGGGGAGGATAGAATAATAGAATCAAGGCAGAAAACAAAACGTAAAAATATTACAAAGCTGAAGTGACTCACAAAACTGACAAAGCCCAAGCAGGAAGTCAAATCCTAAAGAGTGTAATAAAAAACCCAACTCAAATAAAGCAACAACAGATGTTAAGCAGAAAGTGACATACTAATAGTATTAAACAAGAATCCAGACCTCAAAAACACAACCAATCCCAGATCCCAGCTGTTACTGGGTAAACTTTAGGGTGTATTTTTTTTAGTTGAAAAAAGTCAATATTACCCAAAAAGTGAGGAAACCTAAGAGATTGCCTGAGGCTCTTCTACTTCTAAGAGTGTATGAACAGTGGCTGGATCATTCTGTTCTCTAAATATGCTAACATTATTAAACTGTGTGAGCCATGTAAGAGTCACAAGATGACCATGACGCTTTTTGTGTGTTATTTTTTTTTTTTACATTTTTTTAAATTTTGGAAAACTGAATTTAAGGTTTTGGATGACTTGCACCCTTTTGTAGATTTCTAGCCTTAAGCTACAGTTTGTGACTGGTACTGGATAAACTACCTCTGAGCTGATAATAACCAAGGAGGCTAAATCCATTTTTTCCACCTTAACAACGCTTTTGACTGTAAAAAAGGTGTCTCGAAAACTGAATGTTGTGTTTTTGTGCAGTTTTTCAGTAAATTATGCCCCAAAGCAGGGATCCTGACTGTCTTTGGTGACTAACTTCCACCGGTATCAGACTTGAATTTAGCATCAGTCAATACTGACACTAAATCTGCTGAGTGCAGTTGTGCTCCTAACATGGCTGATAATGGATGGCCGTTCTGTGTGTGCTTCTGTGTGTGTGTGTGTGTGTGTGTCTTTTTAAGTCCGTCTTGTTGTATTACAGTTTATATTAAGGCCTGGAACTTACTTGTGGGGGTTTGAGCACTACATGCTGAGTACAGAGCCTCAGGAAATTAACACCTGATCTGTGAGCAGAGAGTGCTTTACAGGGAAAAAAAGGTAAAAGTGATGCGGCCTTGAGACATGGCTGCATATCTATTATGCAAGAGTTCCTAATTTCTTGTGCACACGATGACATCGCAGATATACAGCAGGCCGAGCTGTGCAGCACACACTCCAGTGATGTTATTGTCCTTTTAAACGTTTACTCAGCTTGAATTTACATACCCTGATCCATTTGTGTCGCAAACCGATGAGGCCTCATCGCATTTCACTGTGGCACTAAAACGAGCACTAACAGTGCAGAAACATTCAGTGGTCCTCCAGTATAACGGCAGCTACAACCAACCTCAGCAGGAAGAATCCTTTCTATCGCATCTGATTCTACACCTTGCATCTCTTGAGATCAGAGAGACTCGGGGGAGTCAAAGGAGGGATAGATGGAGGGATGGAAGTCAGTGGGAGGAGGGGGACTGAAAACGTGGGGGGAAATAGTAGGGGAGACATGTTTTCCCTCTATGGAAGTGAGAAGAGCAGACAGACTGACAGACAGACGGGCTAGAAGGAGGAATGAGACAAGTAGAGAGCTTG
>VUQG01001024.1:28470-44004 GCA_015106755.1 Etia nguti | reverse complement strand
ATATTTGGCAACCACAGACTGACACAACAGGGATTACTGTCAGTGCCGAGTTCTTTCTTTGAAAAAACCTAATATGAAAACTATTATTGCCAAGAAGCTCCTCATTTTTCATTCCCAAACAAGACACCTTGTAATCTCAACTCCAGATATCCAGTTAAAAGGCCTGTTGGAACAAGTGGAGTAGAGCCATAATAGATAAGCAAATGACTCCTTTATGTAAGGAGATTATGCTATGCCAGTTTATGTATCTTATTCAAGGGTAGCGTTTACGTGACTGAAGACACAATGAAAAACGTGTAATTGATCACAGGCTACATACTTAAAATTACACACATTCAGTGTGCAACAGAAGGGCAAAAACCGGTACATTTACACTGCAGATTATGCCATTGCAATGTGGATTTCTTTAGCTACAACACATGCTTCAGAACTGCTGAGAGTTTAATTTCTTAGACCAAAACAGAGATTGCTTTTTTCAAAAGCATTCTGTATGGAACCGAAAGTGTTAAAAAAAAACTTCACAAAGCTTTGAATTAGTGGCTTTCTAAAGGTGAAACAGGCAGGGAATAGTTTAGCTGAGCGTCATTATGTGAAAGTCCTCATGAAAATGACCTTTTGTGTTAATGGGCAGTTGAAATGGCTCACTGTATTGTTGGTCACAGGGCTTCAAAACAAATGGAAACTTCCTGTAAAAAATATGCAACATATAATCCTCTATTTTTTCCACGCAGGAATTTCCAAACTCTAAAGGCAAAGAGACACAAGTGAGTTGTATGTTTGCGCTAGCATACCGATATCTCAGAGCTCCTTGTTGCATCCTCTCTCAAAAAGTTTTACACCAGGAAGGATAAAAATTCAGTCCTATTGCCTCAAGCCACTTCCAAAATGTGGGTGACTATTTATTTAGAAAAACTCTGCAGAAATTAAATCACCATCTACTGAGTTTGGAGTGAATTCTAAATGTGATCTTTATTGATGAACGGAGCTGGTTGAACAGGCCACGAGCACAAAGAAGTCAGTCTGTTGGTGGTGGTTCCAAAGCTGATATAAATCACGTCTCCTCCATGCTATTAACTTTTGGAGCTATAGGGAGGTTAGGAGTGAGGCTGAGACATCCCCTACAGAGACCCTTGGTGGATGGGGGACTTTACACCCAAGTAAACAACTCACCCTGCCCAGAGGGCAGCACCACCAATATCCCATCCATTACAAAGAGTAGAGAAAGAAAAAGGGTGGGAAACAAGGAAGGGAAAGAAACAACAAACATTTATTTACTGTCACTGTCGTCATTTTTGCAGCCATGTTTTTTCATGATTTACGACTGACTCAGAGAAAGGCTTGAGGTGAATTGATTGGGTCAGGTGAATTGGTTAAGGTATGGAAGCTGCTCAGAAGTTGCTTTTGGAAATAACTAGAATATAGGATGGAATAAGAGAGAGAGGGGCAACTTTCATCATAATGACAAAAACGTGAAAACTCACTTTGTCAAAAGCTTGTAGCGCTGAGATACAATAAACAAAAGTAGAAAAAAATGCATGTTATTATGTCAGGTATTACCTTGAAAGTAAATACTGCATCACAAAGTTCTAAATTAACATGAATACATCTAACCACAACTATATCATTACAGAAATAAACGTCTTGTTGTTCGGAAAACAAAGCCAAAAAGAATCCCTAAATCAAACACAATTCTTCCCATTGATGAATGAGACCCACCTGTCATCTTCACGGCTCTTGCGGGTTATGAATTATGCCTCTTGTCTCCTGTGGTTTGTGCGATAATGACAGTCTGATTATTTTAACTACTGCTGGCCACCAAGCGCCTCAAACGAGGAGGATAAACTCACATTCCAGAATTGTCTTCAGATGTGCTATAACTTCTTAGGATACCTTAGAAACCGCTACAGCATTACATGACATCCAATCAGCCTGAAATTGTGTTAGTTGAACATACACACATTATGAATGTATGTGTATGTTCAAAGGACTTTGATCTCTTGGTCGTATCTTTGCCACATGCACGTGTAAATCAACAGTAACAGATCATGTATATTACAGTATAACCCTGTCTTCTACATATAATGTATACTTTATTGATCCCCGTGGGGAAATTCCTCTCTGCATTTAACCCATTCACTCAGTGAAGCAGTGGGCTGCCATTTGGGCGCCCGGGGAGCAGCGTGTAGGGACGGTACCTTGCTCAGGGGTACCTCAGGGTAGCCGTTCAGGGGAATCGAACCCCTGACCTTCCGATCACGGGGCCAACACTTTACCTACTGAGCTATCCCTGCCCCAAAGCAATTTTTGGGACTCGGACTTTAATGCCAGAATAATATGGTGCTTATATATTTTTAGTACTCCCAAGCTGGAGCTATTAAATGAAAGAAAGAATGAAAAAATGTAAATACAAGAGAAAGTTACTTGAATTTTTGTTTTTGAATCTGGGAAGCTGAGAAGTTTATATGGATTTTCTCAATATTTTTCTCTGTATGCCTTAAACGTGACACTGTTCACTTCAGACTTGAAGTGCAGTACGCTTAGATATAAGACCAGCATGTTTAATAACCTTCAGACTAATGCAAATGGTACATACCTCAAAGCAGCTTTTTTTTCCACGACTGAAAACATTGGATAAAGGATTGAGATAAATTTTAGGCTTTACTTTGAATTCTTTCTCACTTTTTTTGACAGACGGTTGACCTATAAGCCAAAAGTTGCGATGAGAAATGGAAAAGAAAAGGTAAAATGGCAGTGTGGAGAAAAGGAATGGAAAGAAGAGGCACTGCAAGTGATTATTGAGAAGACAAAGACCCCGCTGTCCTGGGCCTGACAGCACCCTCTACATCAGGTGCCCCCCATCCCTCCCTCCATCCATCTGCAAGCTCACCATCCAATTCCATCGAGACAAGGGAATTTCCTCCTCCCCACCGCACACCCATCATCCATTTATTCCTCCATTCATCTCTCTGTTCCCCAACAAATGGAAATAATAACACACAACAACACAACAACCAACAGTTCGCTATCCCTCCTTTCTCCAACCTCACATCCAAATCTCAGCTCCTCAGAATGATGGCTCTTTTGATCAGACCTCTCAGCTCAGTCCCAGTGGGGGAAATGGATACATCTGAATCACGCAAAGAATGTAACTGGCAGGTTTTGGTGTGGTCTAGTCATCCTGTCTACCTGTGAATTCCATACAGTGCAGGCCAACAGTCGAGACGCCTGTGCTAAAGCAAGTATTTGGTGTCGCAGACAAAGCTGGTTTTACATTACATTAGATTATTCAGACACTTTGAGACAACCGGCCAACTCACAATAGAATTACAGATGAAGCGCTTGCTTATAGAGGTTTACATTCTTAAGATAAGCAAGGACAAGAGTTGTTGACTGTGTGCCTAAACACTGTCTGGGTTGGTTTCAAGGGACATGAACTGACTACTCTTACCTGTGGATTTCCCCATACCTTCAATCACAGCTCAGGCTGCTGTTACTGAATAAGGTGTTTGTGAAGCATGAGCCAACTGAGAGAGATTTTTGACTCATAAACACCAATTTTAGCTTTGGTGAAAGAGTGTAAGGTGAAAGAGTGTAAGAAGCCTGGTTGACTAATGGTACAAATTATTCTTTATTTAACAAGCAATGTATGCAGACAGATATAAGAATATCGTGCAGCAAGTCTTTTCTGCTTTCCCCAAATCAAGACATTTTTTGATGGCATCATGAAGGTTTTCAGGCTTTTTGTCTTGTTCATTCTACTTGTGAAAACTTGTCATTGTAATTTTAAAACCACACACACATGCACACACCACACATTTCACATGCTATGTGTGTTTCAGACACATTATATTGTTTCATTTTGAGTAACAGGCACAACAAAACTAATATACAGTGTTTGTAATGATGATATTGGCCAACTAGTGTATCAGTCAGGTTCTAATGGCTTACAGTAGAGTAAAGATAGGATGGCAACCACCTTGTGACTGGTGGTGGAAGGGGACAAAATTCAGCAGTGACCAACTGTTGACATGGCACAGGTTGCCTGATGGGAAGCAAACGGTCTCCAAACCATCACAGACCGATTTGGACTGACTGTATTCGCTCTCAGACAGACTGACAATGTTTTGTAAATAATCTGTTGTCCAATTAAAGCAGAGAGATTATTAACATGTTGGAATCAATCTCAGTCTGTGCTGATGAGTCCAACCTATCTGCAACACATTTCTTTGTAATAGGAGACTCGACTCAACTGGTTGACCATAGGTTGTATTCTGGTTATGTTTCAAAATTAAAGCTTAAAGTTGCCAACTGCCTGTGTTATTTTGCAGTTAAATCTTCATCCTGCATCAACTACTTTTCAAGGAATCTCTTAAGTTCTACTTCAAATCAATGAGTTTCTGGCTGGATTCTGAACGTATGTAGTTAATGTGAAATTCTGTGTATGCAGACAGCAACAGGTTTCTGATTTTCAACCATTTATCACAAGTAATTGCCATATTAACCCAAACAGATTGCATTCACCTGCGAATTGATATCAGACTAAGAGCAGAACAAGACTGCAAGGTCACGGTACACAATCATGCTAACTTTGGCTACGTCATGGTCTCCAGCATTAACAAATACCATTAAGAGATAAAAATAAGTAGTCCAATTTTTATAGCTTTCTTTTCAAAGCTTGTGTCCATTAAACAAGAATCAAGGTGTTTAGCACAGAAAAATAGTCTTTACTAAACTTTGGCTATGCAGGTATTATTTGTACATAGAATCAATTCACTGTTAAAAACTATCAGCGCACAAGTACGCTGCAGGGTGCATTCCTATATCTTTCCCAGTTAGGAGATTTAGACCCTAGGGGCGCAGACGTTGGACAAAAGAGTTTTAGCTCACACTTGTGACCTAGTGAGCTATGTGCCCTACAGCGTGAAACACAAAGGGAACAACACAGGTGATTCTACACATGCTCCTGTCCTGCCTTTTCAACACTTGTACTCTGTGTCTCTGTCACCCCGTGCTACTCAGTGACATCAACCTTTGGCACACTGACAGCCTAGTCCAGGTTTCAATTTACAGAGCAACAGTAAGTATACAGATATCCACCGACCTTTTTAAAGTCATTCTTCCCAAAAAATTTTTAATTAATTTATTTACAATCTGTATTAACTCAGTGACCCCACAAGTATCACAGCGTGTCACTACATCGATGACACACATCGATAAAGTCTTTGATGGAAAAGATGACTTTTCCTCATTTCATTTGGATGATGGTTTCATTTTCTTCTTCTCTAAATTAGTTTAAATTGTACCAATGGACAATACAGTGGTCTCTGGAGATATGACAATAAGAGGTCGGGACTTGAAACTAAACCCACGTCCATAGTGTTTCAGGAGCGGCCAACGTTTCAAATCATTTTCATCCTCCACACCCAAACAAATTCATCTTTGAATCCCTGGATTAATGTCTTAAATGCTTCTTAACATCTCTCTTCCCAATTTGACTATTTATAAAAAGCTAAAGCATCACAAAAAGCCCCTTTCAGTAATGCAGTCATTTCCATCCATCTGACGGAAATGTTGCTAGCCGGATTTACATATCACATCAACAAAGCACAGGACTAAAATTCATGCTGTCAAATTAGTAGACAGGCATTCAGTTCATTGGTAGGCGATATGCTTTTAAAACTTATTTTTACATAAAGGGTTTTTTCTGATAAAACTGCTGTTCTTCTTATTCCCACCATATTTCTTTATTGACTTGTTTATTTCTATTCTATTGTATTTAGTCATTTTACCTGCTATATTATCATATACATTTTTTGTTCAGTATTTATGCCATGTTTTTATTTTTATAGGCCTTTTTACTTTTAATTGTGATCTTTTTTTTTTCTTGTTCTGTAAAGCACACTGAAAACTGTTGGACAAAAGTTTCATAATTATTATTACTGCTACTTCCCAAGATTATCATTGCACGTCTCTCATGGCAGGTACTTGGCTCACTTCAAAACATCATTGTTTTCCAGGAGGACCTGCAATAACAAACCCATAACACCTTGTCTTGCCATTTCTAGTTCCCATATACGATGCACTCTCTTTCCAGTCCAGAAAAAAGATCTCACGGTCTGAGTTCGTGTGCAGGCTGGGGGCAGCTATAACTTGCTGCTGCAGTAGAAGCGCACATACACACACAAACAGACAGACCAAATTCCTGTGAAAATCGCATGGCGAATTAAACATTCGAAAATGTGAATGTGATTGCATTTGAGTTGATGCTCAGTGCAACAAGTGCAACAGATATTTTGAATGTAATGCGTGTAACCTGTGGCTTCCTCGGTCACTGGCATAGGTGTGTCTGACTTAAACTCTGAGGAACATTTACGTGAAAGTGACTGAATATTCACGAATGACAAAATGCCACCACTTTAACAGATAAGGAATAAAAGAAAGATAAGCAGACAAAGAGAAAGAAGGAAGAAATATTGCACAAACTGTAGGACTTTATCACAGACAGTTTGACTATTTAACTGGCATTGAGTAATGACACATACTTTGTGTGCGCCTGGGATGTGTCATCACTGGCATGTTTGCCATTCAATCCGCACAGGCTTTTCCTTGTTAATTTACACAATAGCTGAACATGAGCATGCATGAGGCCACAGTTTTACCTGGAGCCAACAGTGTTGAGTTACAAGTGAACCCAACTTAGAAAGGTAAAGCTAAACCTGCAAATTCTGAGAACTACAGTGTTCAAGGAATGAAATATGTTTGTGTGTGCACGAACTGTGTTTTAAACTACCTAAGGTATGTGGTGTGACCCTGAAGAGTGAGTGAAAATTAAGAGAAAAGGAAGACATGTCAGAGAGCAGCGACCAGAAATGTGAATCCTTTATCCATAGTGCCTTATTACTATAATACCATGTCTGATGGGTAACTATATTATTCCCCCTGATATAGACACTGGTTTTTTTTTGCCTTTTGTCAGATTTTGGGAAAGACACTGTCTTAATTTAATCCACGTTTGGGAATTCCCAGAGTATTTATGGCTATCATTACCGTCTGGGCTGCATTGTGTGATGAGCTACCTGATGCAACCAGACAAACAGTATGCCTGCACTGACAGCATTAAGGGAAATGGATGAGGCACACACATGGGTGGGCTTTATGTGTATTCACATACAAGTACGCACACACAGATTTCACCATTCTGGCAGGCTATATTGCTCACAGTCCACATTCTACTGGATTGTTTGGTCAAAAGCCATCCACTCCAACCCACACCTGCTCTGCAACACGACTTAGCATGTAGAGCACTGAAAACCCTCTACAAACATCTGTTTTCAGCGAAAGCCCCATTAGATGTCTAACGTGCTGTTTGGTGACATGCACCCTTTGCCTTAATCACCAGATTTGCAAAGTTACGACCTCAATCACCATTTCCAACTTTAAAATAGCTCTGCCTTCAGCCCGACTTGGCTAACAGGAAACCATTAAAGCACCAGCAATTACCATTCCCATCCATCCACACGGTCCCTATTTTATTTTAATCTGTTTAAGTGCATTTTCTACGCAAGGTTAAAATATGAATCCCCACCGCCCCCTCCTCTCCTCAACGAGGCAGGGTTTTTCTGGCTTACTTGAGAGCACAATTTACGACTGATTTAATTTAGCCTCCGCAAACATTTCTAATGACATTAGGCCCGGTACATATACTGACTGCCTCTCCCTCTTATTCCATTAACTCCTAAATCAGGTTTAAAGACCATACTGATGCTGGATGCTATTATGGGTGATTATCAAAACAACAGACAATGGGGCAAAGTGTTTACTAACTGGTTTAGCCATAATTTTGCGTAACCAGGACAGATGGGAACACTACAAATTACAGATCAATCTTTTTAATAATGAAGGACCTTCCAGTGCGCTCACTCGGTCACGTCTATTGTTCCATGAAGCAACACATCATGTACAGTTTTTAACTAAAACATTTTTAAACTAAAATTGTCCTCATGAATAAAACACGTCATAACAACAGATGCTGGTTTGACTTTGTGTGGACAGGAACAAAAATACACTCTCGTATGATCAAGAAAGCAAGCTAAATGCTGGACCTTTCTAAACTGTTATCCATTCATGGCTAAAATTTGAAGTGCTCTCTTAGATCACGCTTATTCAGCTTGTTTGACAAGGACTAATGATGGCCGTCCATCTGCATACATGCTTACAGCTGTCTCCCGTCCTCATCCAGGTAATGATTGTGTTATTAACCCTGAACCCCTTTTCAAATTGTTATTAACTGCTGGGGGAGAGAATGAGACTCAAACTGTCTCCGCTCACCTGTCACCAAAGCACTGCTGAGGATGGTTTGATCCCGACTGGCAATCTGTCATTGTCAGAGATAGACTCAGGAAGAGGGGATAGATAGACAGATAGATAGACTCACATCCTCACTTAGATGAGATTTTGAATAAATTTTTTTTTGTTAAATAGTTTTCTGAAATTGTGTTTAAAGTGCCTAAATTAGGGCTGTGCCATATCGCATCATTAGCGATAATAACGAAATTAAATTTTATGTGACATGAGTATAACATCACGGAAGGGCTGGAGCCTATCCCCGCGACCCTGAATTGGATAAGCTGAAGAGGATGGATGGATAGATGAATGAAGTATAATATCATAAATTAATAATACTGTGACAACATCTATTTACTTCCTTAGCACATATAACAATAAAACAAACCCAGACATGTCTAACAGCGAGAGCCACGAGTCCGCCTCCAGTGACGATTTAGTAAAAACGAAGCCACATCAACAACTTCCAACAAAGCACAGTACTTTGCAAAAATAAGCAATAAAGCCATTCCTTCTAAAGGTGGGAACAACAAACTTGTTTCACCACTTTAGTACAACCAGGTTATGAATGCATGCAAGGAGCAGATAATAGCAGCTGGTGATGTGCGACTTAAAAGTAAGCAAATAAGCAAGTGACTCAGTGTCTGAACACTTAGTAGTTAGACTTGTTATGATAGGAGAAGCAAAACAGCTGTTTAAAAAGCTCAACCCAAAATACAATATCTCAGATAGAAATGTTTTTCAATGTCCATTTTATTTTGTGACAATATTACCCAGGTTCCTGAAGAACTACAAGGTTAGGTTCCTGCAGTTATTATTATTGTTAAACTACCCCTAAACACACTATTGCACTGTAATGCTACTGCTGCTGGCACCTTCTGGCAATAGATTTACACTTTGAATTAAGTAGTCAGTCAATGACAGTTAGTGCTTGCAAGCTGCAGTCACATTTAAAACACTGTTCAGCATTTCTATTTCACCAGAAAAATCATTATTGTATCATCATTATTGCAAATTTCCTTGTGGTATATTTTTGAGGCTATATTGCCCACCCATAGTCTACATATAAGAAGTTGGTTTAGCAGCAAATAATTCACAACTATTAAGATTTTCTTTTGTATGTGCCTCTGAGAACCAAAAGACTCACTTCAAATTGTGGCAAATTGTTTGCCACTGTAGTTTAACTGCAAAACAGAAGAAACTCTTTTAAGATTGAGTGCAGAATACAGAGTAAATCCCCTTTGAAAAGTATAAAGTGAATCTAACTTGGGAGGGCGCTGACTTTAAAAAATACATTTAACTTAAATTAAAAAAAATAGTCTGAAGCAGATAAAGAGTTGTATTATTCATAATCTATCATCTACTGAATGCCTGATATTTTTAAAGTCTGAAAACAATCTTTAAAATTATTTTTACATTATTATCACTTTTTCTGGAACAATGTGTTATAAAAATGTTGCGCTCGCTATAAAAATGAAAGTTTACCTTTTGCATTTGCTACTTGTCCAAACGCAACCACAATTGGAAAGGTGGGTTTTATACTTAGATTTGGGCATTACTAATCCATTTGGACTTGTATCGTCAATTCCAGTCTGATATGGGTTAACTGAAATTTTTGTCAAACTTGATTTCGCTCCTTCATTCTCAAATGTTAGGGAACAAAGAAACTACGTGACTTTACATAATTATCAAAGTACACTTTTTTTTTTTAACCACTACGATCACAAATCACTAAGCTGTATGTGCTGTGGTTGTATCTCAAGTAGATATACAGGAATACAAAAATTCTACACCCAAGATATCTCGTGCTGCTACCATTAAATATCTACTTACTATCCATTTTGTCATTTGTCAAGCTAAATATACCACTGTACAGATCAAGGCTGCATCAGAAAAGCACGATGGTGCTGGCTGCCTGTAAATACTTTCAAATTTTTCTGACTCGGTTTCCAGAAATACTACCCGATTCCAATAAGTCTATGTGCCAAAAACCAGTCAAATCAAATACACGTGCACGGTTCTGTGTGTTTACCGTAAGTTATCTGAGACCCGTGAATAAGCTGGAAAAAATGTGTGGTTCTGTGCGTGTAGATCTGAAGAGCAAAAGGTGAGGTTTACAGCCGCGGGTTGGACAGGCCCTTGTGGCCTTTCCCAGTGATAGATATGCTAATGTCCTCCATTCACTCTACTTCACTCCTTTTATTTTCCTCAATTAAAGCAAACGTCAGTGAAACTGTAATTAAGCTGTGTCCAGGCAAAAGACTGCCTGCTGCTTTTAATGAAGCCCCATTGATTCTCTCTTTATTTGCTATTGGTCTCCCTATAACATCCACAGGCCTGAAATAAATGGAAGTTAAAAGTGCAGCTCTTTTCGCCCTAGTTGTACATTGTACTGGACTCTTTAATTTAAAAAAAACAGAGACGATCGCTCTAAGCACATACAGGGATAGCACCATGTGTACTAGAGGTTTGTTCCTCTGTGTACGTGCGCATATATTACTGTGTATCTGAGCAGCTGCATTCATGATCCAGCCGGTCTGTGAGCTAATGAGCAGAACTACGGTTCCCTCTCAATAAGTCTGAAAGGATGAGAGCTTTACAAGTTTCCAAACAAAAGCAAAGCAAACTCTCTTATTTGTGAAACAGAGATGACCTTGTGTAATCAATAGCTTACAATTTAAAAAAATGCAGAAACCAATTAGCCAGATTGAGCTGTTGCTAAAGGCAAAATTGGTCTGATTGGAAGTCCAATGTGAGCACAATTAAAGATAAAAGGTTTGGTCAGGCAGGAGGGCAGAGTCAAACTGTCAATTGACTAGAATCACAGCTGGAGATACACTGCAGCCATTGAACATTAACCATAATATACATTTCAGTTACAGAACTTCAGTCTTGATCAAACTGAGGATATGCGAGCACTGCCAACATATTAAAAAAGTTAAAATGAAAGTGCATGTAGCACAGCATGACAACATGAGCTGAACCCTGGAAGTTATAAATGCGACATCATTTCTGTAATCTGTATATGTGTGTAATCTTTGCATTATTCTAAACAAGGTCACATGATGCATTTTAGCTATACTTTCACAGCATATAATTCGCATATGTCCGCATTTGGCAGGTGCTGAACTGGTAATATATTTTTACATTACATAACAGGAAGTGTTGAGAAGGCTTTTGCTAGTGTTGAATTTGCATACAGTTAGGGTCACAGCTACCATGTCAACATTTTCATTTTCATGTCTTCGATGTCAAAATGTACAGTTTCCTGACAACATTATGCCTGTATGACAATGGTAGATTTTTTAAGTTCAAACATTTAATATGTTTTCTGATTAAAATGTGAGTTTATGAATTTGTTTTTTTTTTTTTACCACCTTTTGCTTGCTTCCAGATGACCGCCTTTCAGACAGCAGCAGGTAGGTACTTGTGTCAACTTGACTTGAAGGAACAGTAAGACAGGTGTCACAGTGAACTTTGGGCTGAATTTTATTTTCGTCAAATTTAAATAAGATTCTCTTTGTAGTATACCTGAATGTGATGATTGATTTCAGGAACTTGCTAAAGCTCAAAGACTTGGAAAACATCCAAGAACGTACGGCTTTTCTTGGAAAAAATGGAATAAGTACATTAAACAAAAGCCAACTTAATAGAAACCACCAAATTCAAATAAAATGAAAGTTGCCTCTTTTTCTATCACTTTTCAGGAAACACTAATGTAATCAAAAACTGATACAAGTGAAGACTTGTGAAGCACTGAACCAGTTGTTAAAAATCTTTTTACTCGAAGTTAAAAAAACGTAACTCTAAATCTTTTCCAAATCTCTTTAGGGAATTTGGTAATATGTTCCCTTAGATTCATCCATTCATTTGCTTCTTCTTATCCAGTATTGATGGGGCTCGAGCCTGTCCCAGCTGTCATGGAGCGAGAGGCGGGGTACACCCTGAACAGGTCACCAGTCTGTTGCAGTGCAAAAACACAGCTTACATTTAGAATCCCCAATTAACCTAACATGCATGTTTTTGGACTGTGGGAGGAATCTGGAATACCCAGATAGAGCACACAGAAGGTCCCCAGCTGGCCGGTGGATCCAAAACCAGGACCCTTATGTGATGAGGATCCGGGGCTAACTACCCCACCACCTATTCAATTAGATTTTGGTGAATAAAGGTCAAGGTCATCTTAATGTAACTGCGCATGTTTTGAGCCACAACTCAATATATCATCATATTTTATAAAACATTAGGAGTTATGATATGTTATATCAAAAGGTCAAAAGGCAGCATCACTGTGGCATCACAACATTCTGGAAAAAACAAACAAACAATTTTCAACAGCGTAACTTTATTACATGAGAAGAGGCAATGTCTGTGTTTAAGTCCAAGAGTTCACTACATATAACTTGAATTTGAACGAGCATGCATGTAAACTGCAAAGCAATAACTCTTAATTTGGGTCATTTAAATCCACTTATTTCATATTTCACTTCCTACACAACAGATAGTCAACTGTATTAATAAAAGTGCAAACAGTTTTCACTTCATTTAAAGGTCCGACGCATTTGTGTAATTTGTAAATATGTAAACACAGTAGTTTGGCTGCACGCCTTTCACCATGTGCACATTTCATTTTCATACTGACTGAAATAAAGATGCGCTTATGGCTTCAAAGCAGCAAATTTGTTTAAAAAATACATTTAAAAAAATCATATCAGTGTTCTAAATGTGCACATGCTTTGACTGTATTTATTTATATCTTGCAATACTCTCATTGACATCAGAAATTCTTCCTGCAGCACACATTTGGATATGCAAATCACTCCTGCATTCAGTTTCTGCAAATCAGCACCACTACCAGTCAAATTTTCTGTTTACTGGCTGGTTTCTGTGACAGCCAGCATATATGTTTTTGTGTGTACACCTAAGCAGACCGTTGCAACATAAGAAGCTAATTTATAGGAAATAAACATAATAGAAAATAATGTCAAAAGTTTTTGAAGGCAATTACAATCTATTGTTGAAAAGACCAAAATAAGTGAACATAAAGACTGCTTGAAACTTCCCAAAGTACAGATGCGGAACAACTGCAAGCAAATTGCTTTTTAAGTTAAAAGACCATTCTCATTTTGTGTTTATTTTCGCCGCTTGGACAAAAGTAATGATGTCTGAATGTGAAAGATACTTGCAAAGTCTTTCACCATTTTCTTTTTTCATTTTTTCCCCCCATTCAGTTAACTGGCAGTGATAACAAGGCCAATATTAAAGCACATTTCTCAATACACCAACCTGTGTATTACATTGTAATGGGTATTACATCAGAACTGAAGGTACATTAGTTTAAATGCAGGGTAGAAGCTTCTTGCTCATGCCTCTTATGGTTGAAATGTGCACAGAAGTGACCACAAAACTAATATCACCCTCTAATGGATTAATAGCCATATCTGATTGAAAAAAAACATTATGAAAAGTAAACCAATAACAAAGAAAGATCTGGCTGGTGGAGATGCAGTGAGAGAAAAAAGCAGATTAGTGCACCAAGTTTAATGGTTTTCCACCTGGGGGAAAAGAGTAATTTACACGCTTATATTGTACTCTTGTTAAGTTCATTTTGTCTCACCACAGAAAATGGCTTCTTGTTTTTACCTGGATAAACAAAGGGAATAGAGGCACTCTAATGCCCAGCATCATATCTGCCAAGATGATATCCGCAACCTTGAAATAATGCATATCTCCCCAGTCCCCTTTCTCTGAACTAACCACTAAGAAACAAGCAAGTAGTCAATGTAAGAGTCCTCCTGTTCTTTACAGTCTAAAAAGGTTTGGGTAGCAGCCAAATGTCACTAACAAGTAAAATCAACAAGCTTAATCTAAATGCAACCCCTTTAAGACAGATATGAAATGCATTCTTAATAACAAGAGCCTGATAATATCCTTCTGTTTCTCTGGCAACCCTCATCTTCCTCCACTGCCCCCACCCCCCCCTTCCTAACAGATCTTCCAATAAATTAACTGCTTTTTAGTTTGCAGCTCCGTTCCCCATTAATCCATACGGGGGAAGTGTAGTCAAGTTACACTGGAGAGAAAAGAACTGGTACATTTTAGCGATGCAATTAGGGCCCATTAGTCTTGGCTTTAATTAGAAGGCTGGAGCGTTGATATTTCAAGTGCTGGTTTGTGCTGGTGTTGTGTTTCCCCACAGCATCGCTCGTCTCTGTCCTGGATCAGGAGTCTGTCTGGCGCGAGTGCCTCTTTGTGTTTTTTTAGTTTGGTTTCTATTCTGAATCTGCGATGTGCTGTTACGTTCTGATTTCAGCTTAGTGGCATTTTTAAAACAAAGAGATAACCTCAAAAAAAAAAAAATGGAGGAAACAAGGAAAGACTGAAGGGGAAAAAGATGTTATAGAAGTGAGGGCATTAGAGGAAATTAGAGGTTAATTTGCCAAAAGGGAGAATAAAAAATTCAGGAGAGAAAAAGCGAGCCAGAGAGATTTTTAAAAAAAGAAAAGAAAAATGATAGAGAGAGAGAGACAGACAGAGAGAGAGAGAGAACACGGGTGAGAGATGAGTGAGGAGTTAAAACCTGAAGCCTCAAAGTCAAATTGATCTGCTTGAGGTGCCACATTTAATTGTTAGCCAACAGACAGACATGACATCTTAGCTCTGCCGCTCTCTCCCCAGCCACATTAGCCAACCGCACCGCTTCATGTTCACAGAGTGGAGGCAGACTGTCTGGAGGAGGAGCAACGCTCACCATCACTCCATCCTCCTTCCTGAGTCATCACTGCTCTTTTGACTCTCAGCCCACAGCAGCAGGGACAACAGGAAAGGTCACAGCAGACCAAAGGCACGGTGTGGAAATAACATCTGTCTTTGTTTAGATTGTCAAATATAAAAATAAAAATATTTACAATATAAATTTAGGCTGAGTAATGCCCAGCTGCCCTTCTACACAAGGAAAGAGCATGCAGTGTTTATATGAAAGCATCAACAGGATTTTTCAACTCGGACTACTCTGTCCTCTACCTCCCACCACTCTACTTGTTCACTTTGCCAGGAATAGCTTATTAAAAACAACTGAGCTCATTACAGCCAATTAAGTCATGATTCATCTGTCTAGATGGCATTAATATGTTAAGCAGACCACAGCATGCACACGTTAACTGGCGCACACACACACACACACACACACAC
>VUQG01001024.1:0-21605 GCA_015106755.1 Etia nguti | reverse complement strand
ATATATTTAAAAAAAATTATAAAAAAAAAAATATTTTTTTATATATATATATATATATTTTTTTTTTTTTTTTTCTACACAGCATGCAAAGATCTGTAATACATCACCAAGCATCACAATGAAATGGGACATTAAGGCAGAGATGACATCATGCAGCATGCCTCCAGGACAAATATAGATCATGTTTATCTTTAACAGATGATTCATTTGGGACATGTAAAAAGATCTGAACTGACTGCTAAGGAAACGTCCACACATTTAACAGGCACTGATGGTGAAGACCACTGCTGCTACAGCGAGCTGAAAATATACAAAATTCAGCTTTAAGTCCAACTTACTTTTTTCTAAAGATGGAGTATTTTAAATAGATGTTTGTGCATGTTCTGTCCTGGGCTGTTGGCGAGCCAAAATTGCACATTGATTTACAATTAGATAACCAGGCTGAGAAAAGATTATTATGAAACTTAAACTACAAAAATAGACTAGGGACAAAAACAAAAGGTATAATGCACTCTTTCTTACACTTTAGTTTTTTTTTTCACATTTTGCCTCCCTCCTCATCCCCCGAACCCTTGGGAAGCAGCACTCCGAGGTCTTTCATTTGAGCTTGCATTATGCCCCTGTATCTCTGCTCATTTTTCATCCGCATTGCATTAAGTATTGATATTGATTTCTTGTAAATGGTGGTGAAATGGATGGCTCGCACTTTTTTGTGTTATTGTTCTGCAGCACTTGTAGGTAATTTATTACGGCTGAGGGTCCGGTGAGGCCTCCCAGTTCTGTGTCCCTCCTCCTGATGGAGCGTGCCAACCTGACTAACAAAACACACCATGAACTGAAAGGCCACTCATGAGAAGAATGAAGCATGAAGAAAGTGTGCATGCACACCAGCACCAGCGCACACATGCATGCACATTGTATCCCTCTCCCTCTCACTCTCAACATCGCTCACATTCATGGTCCACCATAAACCGGCACACATAAGAGGGTCCCTTGGAAAACACACAGCAATAAACTGAAAAACGCTAACTTTACAGGCATTTCTCAGTCTTAACATGAGAGTTGTGTAGTGGGCAACTATTTTATTTCTCCTTTCCTCCTATTTTTGAATATTATTCTTTTTAGTGCTGTAGCAGCACTTGTACTGAAATCCATTCCCAGTTTTGTGACAAAGCGTGGCCTTCTTGACAAACTGGAGTGGTTTACTTGCATTGTCATCCTGGCCAATTTCTTTTCCCTGCTGCCACGGCCCCAGCAGTCTATTTGCATTTCAATAGCCTCTCTGTCTGCCTCTATATTGCCTGATATTATGTCTGCCTTGTATGAATTCGAATTCAATGTCTGCATCTGCTGTTCCACTCCCAAGTAGTCCTCGTAAAAGGTGAGCCATATGAAATAAGGCTTGCAAGCAAAAGGCATTGATGTCGTGTGGTGATGTAAACCAAGAGAGACGCATTATGCAGGCTTGTATATGGATTTCTTTAATAAAAAATCTGTTTACATGTATGTTCTGCTTTTACATAAAACTGCAACAGAACAACCTTAGTGAAGGTAGTTGGAATCTCCATGATTTTAATAGAGCTATTATTATTTGTGGGCCTGACTGTAAGTTTTCGCTTTTTCATGCCCCGTCTTAGCTAAAGTTGCAGAGTAATGTGCTAATAATACAGAGATCTGTTCTGAGGTAAAGAAAAGCGCTGCGGTAAAACTGATACGCCCTGTTTACCGTCTGTGTCACCACAACACCAGCACCAGCCACAAACCATGGTTGGTGCCATGGTGTCAGACACCATGGGTCACATGACCTATGTCAGAGTCCCACAGAGGTCCCTCAGGTCTCCCAGAATGCCATCCTTTTTAGCTGACTTTCTGTATCTTACGGGTTGGGATGCCAGAGGGCCACAGGCAGTTACTATTAAAGTTGAGAGGATTTACTGGAATTTCTATTTTAAAAGATATAAAGGCCACTGGCTGATTAATCTCCATTCATGGGGTATTGGAGAGAAGATGTAAAGATGAATATCAGCTGAGTGGCACATCCTGAGCTCCTGAGCTCTAGCAAGCTGAGTTGTGATTATTGGGACCACAGTGGTGTCAACAAGGCTTTTACCAAAACCACAAGACAGAGTAGATTTGTTCAATTTAGATAATATTCTTACTTACACAAAAAAAATCTAAATGGCAAAAATGCACATATGCTATTTCTTTATATGGAGGCATAAAGGCATGTTTCCACCCCTCCTCTTAATATTAACCTCTGCCAAATGTAGCTTCTGTTCAGAAACAATTAATGCCAACCAGTGTTCGGGTGCACAGGCAGGCTAACAGCTGTGTTTGGGCCACTTGTTGTGCCTCCAGCACAGATAATTACAGCAATCCAAAAGCAGAGCAGCCGCTCGGGGAGTTTAATAATGTACAAGTAGTCGCTATCTCTTTATAGATCATGTTACTGCAGCACTCACTGACGTGTAATTTAGATCAATCAAAAAATATGGCAGGGCTATGAAACCAGTGCCTTTGATAATAGTTGGCAGGTAGTAGTCACCCCCTGTTGTCGAAGCATCTGATATAAAAGGCTTCATTCCACCCTCCATCAAGGGGCCTGGTGTGCTAGGATGTGTAACCCAGGCAACAGATACATAAAGCATTATGGGACTTGATTTAATTTGTCTAAATGGGAGCTGGAGTATCTTGGTTCTCAGTTCGAATGTCCCTGTTAACCACCACTACAATGTAATGGGCTCCTCAACTTGGAGCTGCTGATTGAGTCCTGCTGGTATAGGAGGTTTTCCACTATATGATGTTTTCTGCTCGAGTGTGTGTGTGTCCAAGTATGCTCCATGCTTGTGTCTGTTCATAGGTGTGTACATGGAGTGAGTTTTGGTTATAAAAAAAAAAATAATTCAGACTTCAGCAACTTATTCAACTTAAATCTCGGCCAGGTTTTTCACACTAGCATAACAATAGAGTGGTATTGTGAATATGCCTCAAATGATCATGGCAGGATTTTGTTCCTTAATGCTGTCACCATCTGCCTGTAAAATATTCTGGGGTCAGTAATCTAGTAATCTAGCTCAAGCTTTACTCAACATTATGTAGCTTTCAATGTAAACGAACGCCATGAAAGTCAGCGCGGGTCAAGCTTTGTTCTCAGCTATTAAGTCCTTTGCTCGAGTTGGTCCATTGTGTATTTTCATATACGAGCTCGCCGTTTCGGCCCATTTTAGGACCTATTTGAACCGAGACAATTTATCCGATAATACCTGGGTATCATTTTCTGCTTTGCCTGGTACTCTCCTTGCCTCTGGCTTGTTTTAAACTATCTGAACCATTCAAGTGGCTTCCTCTCCTTGTCCTACTTCTAACTTCCCCTCTCCTCCTCGCTGCCTTGCTTTCAACCCATGGGTCTTTGTTTTAAATGGCAATTCATCCCGTTCGTCCGCTCAGCCACGTTAAACATCAATTTCCTCACCGAGCACACATTACGACCCAATAGAAGAAATAAAATCTCAGCCATTTATTGTGCAACCCCCCCCCCCCTTTTTTCTGGCACTGCTATCCACCACTGGAACTCTCATCAAAGCAGCCCACATCCAACAACAAGGGAGCAGCTACACAACAATGCTGATGCCATTCGACTTCCTCTTAAGTCGTTTTATACTTACTGCAAAACAGTAACGATTTCAAGGGCCTTTGAATTCCTCCAAGAGGCACCAGGTTTATAAAACATGCATGAGGTGCTCAGTAAACAATGCCCAATGGTCTTATTCCTTTTAAATAAAACTATTTCCATGAGATGTAAGAGAGACTTTAATATTGCCTTAAATATTAAAAGAGAGAACTGAGCCTCATCAATTTTTCATTTATTGGGCCTGCGTGTAAGGAGTCATCAATCTCAAAAGAAATTACTGACATTTTCATTTCAAATAAAAAAGGGTACACTTTATCCAGCGGTAATAGGGATTGCCACTCTAACACAGGGAGCATTAAATGGCTTCTGGAGTGCTGAAAATGAGAAAATTTTCTTTTTTTGGTCTCAGAACAGATTGTGGTTTTTAACCTTGTGAGGCAAACATGCATGAAATTGCTAAATAAAATGCAACATATTACCTTGCTAACACTTTAGCCTTTAAGGGGAATCAAGCTCATTACAAATCAATAATAGTCTACCAAAACAAGTGCATATTCCCTTCTTCAACAAGCCCTGACTCACTGAAGTAATAAGCACCTGGTTGTTTTGCTGTTCGTTGATATTGATATCCTGTGACTTAAATACATTCTTTGATTCTACCGCTGTTGTGATATATTGTTATAAATGTCTCCATCATTACAGTGCCTCTCCGCCTGTTTGCCTTTAGGCTTGAAGGTTTGTAATTACTGCACAATAAACAAATGGTTTGGGTAATGGGGGGGAAAAGGTCTGGAGCCTACAGGCACTTGGAGAGGATTACAGCGAAAGGAGTCCACTTTTCACCCCCCCAAAACCCCTCAACCCACACCACAAGACCTGTCCCATGTCTCACCACAACTCCCCCTGTGGAATCACCCTCGCTGAATTATAAATCTCTGAGCAGTGTTGATATATCATCAACCGAGCACATACATCGCAGAGGGGGGAAATAAGGGTTACAGTAGGCTTGGATTTATAACAAAAGCTTGACATATGCTGCTAATTCACCTTGACAACACTGTCACTTCCTGCGCGGTGAGTAATTGCTCAACAGAAGAAGAGTTTGTATGCACCTTCACTGCCAGGCACTTCCTGAATCATGTGACTCCTCCCATAATGGATGAATATTTGTTTATAATTTCTATACACAAGTCTGGATGTCAGTCCCCCGCTCACCACCGCGCGCTGCTGTCTCATTTGCATAGGTAGATTGAGACGCCGCGAGCGTAACGAGGTCGGCCAGCGTGTTGGTGATGGAGGACGCTGATGAATAGCGCTCCCTCTATATCATGGCACCTTTGTAAATGTTTGATTAGTTTTGAATGGATTACTGTTAGATTATCGGGTTTGGGGCCCAAACCTAGACACGGCTCTGCGGCTTGGAGACAGTCCCTTACGGGTGTCCTGTGACAAAACGGGGGCCGCGACTTGACAAAGAGTGAGAAGGGTGGAGGGCGGAGGCCATGCTTGTTTATGCAGAGTTGTCAAAATGTTTGATAACACTGTTGTTCCCCCTTATTCAAGCTTAAATATTGGGGTTTAAAAGCAGTGAGGAACCTCAAGGTTAGAGGCATCGTCTAGTGAAATCTGAGTGGAAATGGCGCAGAAGGACAGAAATGGAAAACAAAAGAAGCTTTCACACAGAAATGCTCACCAATAATCTTTATATGGAATAAGACTCAATAAAGGTTTGCAGATTTCTAGTTATCCCATTGCCTTTAATATCAGCTCAGCAATTCCAGCGATATTTAACGGGTTAGTGGGAATCTCATAGTCAGACAGCTATAAATTTTCTGGGGCTGCTGTAAGATGCTCTTATATTGCTTGTGTGGCAATCAGACTGGTGATTATATGGGTAATGAAACATGTGCCTCCTCCTGTCTGCCCCTTCCATTGCTTGTCCCCCTCCATCTCTTCCCCTAACTTTTCTCTCTCTTTCTGGTTAAAGCTGGTGATGGATGGGGCGTAACTATTAGAGGGAGCAGTAACCCATCAGTTCTGAGGCCTATTACGCACAGCTGGACGCTGAGTAAAAGGAGTACAAGGCGTGGAACAGCGACACCACAGCCGGCTGCCTCACAGGTTAGCGCTAACCCTGCTGCCCACCCCTAACACCCCCAACTCCAATCAGTTTTCTCGAAAAGCTGTCTTGCCTCTTGACAGCGCCTCCGCCATTGTGCTCTCTCTCTTTCAATCTGTTTAGCTTCCTGTTGTGACCTTTCATACAGTCAAATATATTAGCGAGTGGTGCACTCTCATTAAAACAGTGCATTAACCAAAAGACTCTTTGGAGTCTAAATGACAGCCGAAGGAACTGAAAGCTAATAGCCGTGGGCAGTTGGGGAAACTTAACTCATGAATCAGTGTGCTAATGCCGGAGCAGCGAGCCTGGAGCGCTGCAAGCGTGCAGCACAGTCTCCAGCAGCCCTCCCACCCCCCCATCCACTCTCTCTCCCTCTTGCTTCTTTGATCTCCATTTTCCTCAGCAACTCCCCTTTTCTCTCTCCTTTTCCCACTCCAACTGCTACTTATCTCTCATATTCACCATCACTGCTATGTTCACATTCCACTTCTCTCTGACACGTTTATTCTTCTCTCTCACTCTTTTACTTGATCATCCCTCCCCTGTCCTGCTATCTTATTTGTTCATTTCATTCTCTGCTCATGTCATTTTGTGTTCCCTTATTGTATTGCACTTGTTGGTGCCATCATTTCTACTTTCCGGCTCCCCCGCTCTTACAGTTCTTTCCCTGTTCTCTCCCAAACTCTTTATCCACTCTTGTTTTGAAAAAGGGTGAAAGGAAGAAAAAAAAAAGTAGGAGCCACAGAGAGATGAAGATAGAGAAAAGAAAAAAGTACGAGGAGAGGGGGACGAGTAAAAGAGGAGAGACTAAAAGCTCATTACTTTCTCTCTGATGGGAGAAAATGAGTGAGGGGGCAATAATAAAGCTTGAATTTTTCAATACTGTTAAAAATGGGGCTCTGACAGCTCACCGCCAGTGCAAGGGACAGGCGCCGACAACGCATGGTGAGCCACCGAATTAGCAATACCATATATCATAAAATCTAATTAAATCAAGGAGCAGAATCAAATTAGTTTTCTGTGACTAAAACCGCCCGCCAAAAGGGCTCTATTAAATGAACTGGAGAGAGGGAATTAAATAATTCACAGTGAGGGATTTTGCATTTATACAAAAATTGTGCACTTAATTGTCCGTGCTATATTACAGATTTGGCCTTATGTTAACAATGAGCCTAAAGCACACTTACTCGTGTGCACTGGGCACACATTAGGGCCTACATGGTCGACAAGGCTTCAAACTAAGGGGATATTAGAGTAACCACTGGCTCGATGGCACTAGTATAGTAGGAGCATGGCAATCTAGAGCAGGTAAAGAGTATACTGATTATACTCCACCCCGCTACAGTATGCAGAATGAAAGGCAGCAGCGCTGAAAATAGAGGGATTTAGATGTGAATATTAGGTAAGATATTACATTTGATGCTTCCAAAGTTATGTTTCGACATGCGGTATAATGCAGGCTTTGGACTTATTGAGAAACCTAGAGGCAGACCATCAAACTAAACATGTCAGATGAAGTTCTGTCATGAAAATGGAGCACTTTTGTTACAGTGCCATGTGAGCATTCAACCATCTCAGCTATTCTCTTCATCTCTCACCCCCATACACCCTTTCCTTCAATCTCTCCATCTCGCGCGCTTCCCTCCCTGGCATCAAAACAGCACAACTTTATTATAGTCGCTGTCAATACCGTAATAATAAAAGAACGCAGAGGGGAGAGACTACCATATTACACTTTTAACGAGAATATAGCAGATGCACATTGAGTGAACATTGAGTTTTAAAACTTGTCGGAGAGTGATTTGTGGCCTTGTCAGTACAAATATTTTTCAATGTCATGGCAGCAAGCCGGGGCTGTCACTTCGGCGGTCAGCTGGGATGGGGGGGAGGCAAAACACAATGATCTGGCCCTTAATGGAGAACCGCTGGGACTGGCATGGAGGTGATGAAGCACTGTTTAGTTTGCGACGGCCATATTTCTGCTTGGGGACACTATTATAAAACATAGTGTTATTTTGTCAGATTTCAATCATGAGCCAGGTTATTTGTCACCAACTGTCACATTGTTAGGGCAAGTCAGGCTGACGGTGAAAAATGTCCTGTCCCAGTCCAACCCCCCGCTCCGGAGAAGACCAGAGTTTTCTTTAGTCTAGAGGTAAAACTAAAAGCAGCTGCTTGCATCTGTTGTTCTATTCAGTCGTCTGATTAGAGCAGAGCAGAGATGCAAAAAGAAAAAAGAAAAAATCTGCAGAATTTATCTTGGTTTCCTAGTTATTTTTCAAACAACCCTTTTATTCCTTTTCTTGAGTTATTTTCATTTCTGTCATACTGTGTAATCACAGGTCTCAGTGCATCCATGTTTAGCACCAAAGACAGAATCAAGTTTAGTCATAGTGGAAGCCCCAGGGAGCCATGGTTTAATTTAATCCAATAAAAAGTGCTCTTAGGTGGGCTGTACACCTATATGACCTTCTTTTACTTCCTTTTAGGCAAGGTATAAGATAATAAAAGTGTCCATTCTTTCTTAACATGTCATATTGTTCACAGGAAGACACAAATGGACCACGTGGGGTCAAATCCAAAGGTCCTTCTGTTCTTGAAATTTTACTGCAATCCTTCAGTGCTTAAACCTTTTTGCAACATTATGGTATTTAACAATATCCCACTCAATATTTCCAGAATTGACTTCATTTTTTGTTTGAGTACAGATTAGAGGCTGATTCAATAAGGTTAAAGGAAGCAAACACTTCTGTGACATACAGCATGATGAACATTACATGCCCATGCACACTTATTCTTGAGATACCACGTAGAAGGCTTTGTAATTTGCTATTTAATTTTCCCTCTCAGCGGTTACATCTCCTACTGAAATGCAGAGGAAAACAAGAACCTGGCTCGTCATTTGCTTACTGACATTGAAATCTGCTTTTCAGATCACTGTTCATGTCAGTGACTCAGACACCCCTCAGTAACTTCATTTTCAAACCATATGAGTTTTATTTCCTTGTTGCCCTTGTGTTTGAACAGCATGGCCTCCAGTATAGAAAAGGTATAATCCCAACTCTTTAAAATCAGATATTTCCTGCAATTTATGCTAAATGAACTATGTATATGCACCATTACTTCAGACTGTTTGTAGATGCTGTTGATACCAAACTATCAACCAATATAAAAGTATGCAAATAGAATTGGATTACTTACAGTGCCTTCTGTTAGAAGAGAGACAGGGACGACTTTGTCAAGTTCATGAATAAAAGCTGTGTTTTTGTGTCCAAAGGAGGGTCAGCTCTCTGCGCACGTCTCGTCCATTACCAAACTGCTTTTGTGAATTAACCGAAATATGTAAAGCGAGACAAACTTTTTCCTTGTTCACTGTTTTTTTGTTGGGTCTCTCTGCACTTTAATTTTTACCTCCTTTCATTCACAGTTAAAGGGGATGTGAACATACTTTCACATGCACAGAGATGCACAAAACACATGGAATGCAGCGCACATATGTGCAAACACACACAACAACCATTAGCTTTGGCTGACACGGTAGCCATTAGCACACCGTTTCTAGTTGTGTGTGCTCTATTCCAAAAGAAGAATCATTTACATAATGTGTGTTTTCCCCATACGGTGCGAACAACCGGCACTCTGTGTAGGTTTCCTGCTGGCAAATGTTTCAAACTGACCTCGGGAAACGGTCCATCCACAAACGCCGTGCTGTTACATCCATAATGGGCCTTTTACTTGTTTTTTTTCTTCTTTTTTTTGTATATGTGTGTATCTGCAAGCAGGCAGATGTGTTTCTGAGAGACTGTGTGCCTTTGCATATGCACATTTATGCATTCCTGTGTGTGTATGCTTATCTACAGCTGATGACTCTGTGCCAGTTGGACAGCTTTTATATGTATTAATATTAATATGTGCTGTAGATGAGCTGTAGCCCATCACATACCTGCCCTGTGGTGCAGAATGTCCAAGGGTGGCCATTATCATCCTGCTCTGACTGTCAGTGAACCTGAAAGAAAAGTAAGACAGGCGTGTTGACTACCGTGCTAGGGTCAAACAGTCAGGCTAATACAGCTCAAACCATCAGCAGCATATACTATATTTGCAATGCAATTCCATATGAACGCATCCCTTTATGGATGCGTGCTTAAGACCTACACAATGCCTTACACGCACACACTTTGCTTCACCAATATCCACCCTTTCCTCATCATAAATTAATGAAAAAAAAAGGTATATTATAAAGAATTTCCTTTATACTGATGTTTATCTTGCATGTACAGCATGTGGCAAGCAGTATTCCTTCAAGACTAACTTGGTGCCTTGGTCCTCAGGGCGGTATTGATGATAATGTTAACCATATCTCATAAAATCAATCAATCAATGGCATATTAAATGTGTACGTCTAGGAGGTTGTCAGTGGAGCGCTCAGGGGTGAATCTCCAATAGTCTGCCCCAGCTTTATTGCCTTTTATGGGGGATGCACCAACGCACTGTTTCCAAGAAAATACACCTGTACAGTATATCAAAGAAAGTGACAGAAAGGGAGGACAACTAAACACTCCCATCTCTTTCCCTCTTTCCCCTCTTCCTTTTATGCACGCAGGCATAAAAACACCCCACTACTGCACAGCAAAATAGATGAATTTTGCTTCAACAAAGGGAGTATGGTAATTAAATGTAAGATAAGGCTATTCAGAATGCCCAAGACTGTGCCAAGCAAATATCCTGATCAGCTTAAAATCAACCAAGTGGGACAAAATAACAAAAATCCAAATTGGTTGGTCTAGATCAGCTTGATAGGGCTTTCAATATAATACACAACAATGGTCAAAATGAATAGGAATCAAATTACAAGAGCTGTGATATGGCATGAAACTGCATGGGGGAATTCAAGCACAATCGCTTTTCAATGTGGCTTCCAATATTGCAGCCAATCCTCGCACGATTCATATCCGATCACAAATAATGTTTATCACCCTCATATCTCTCTCCCTAATGGAAAAGGCCTAGTGTTGGGGTTTAAGGAGTGCATTTATTTTTAATGAGGTCTGGGCATTGGCCAGAATGAAATGAACAGAGAGTTTTGGGACACAGACTAGAAAAGGCTGGCTCTAAAAGGTCGATCCATCCTTTTTAATTTGAACAGGTTATGTTCAATTCTAAGTCGCTAAGCTGTTTATTACAGCTGAGCAGCAATTTCACCGCAATGTTGCAGAATTGTTTCGAAAAGGGACAAAGCACGCATGCTATTGCAGAAGATTTTTTTTCCCCCCATGGTAGATGCTTTCAGAGGCTTGGGTCACACTAAAAACGCATACTGCAGCAAAAGTACAGTGGTGTTTTTGAGTATGTACAAATCCATAACATTACAGCCGACACCTTTGGATAACTTTCGTTGTGGGTATACGTTTTCCATTTATAAAACTCTCCAAGTGCCATTTGAAATACTGTTGTAAGACTTTGATATTCTGGATGTTCAACTTGTCATCAACTGACAAAATTATGCTTCAAGAGGGGTAAAAAAGGAAAGCAGTATCGCTCGAACCAAGTAATACTTTGGCGTGTTTGTGAGTCCAAAACGACCATCAAATTTCACGTAAAATAAGCTTCCGCACAGGAGAAGACACCCATATTTTATGTCTAACTCCGGAGGAGAAGATGTATTTCCTGCTTCCCTAGGAAGCATGATTGGTGTGTGACTCTGTATTATGATGAGATCACTTGGTGGGGCTGAGGATAAAATGTCGCTTAGGATAATGTGATTGCCCTTAAGGTACAAGGAGGTGAATTATATTCCCTGATTTATAATCTGAAAATTAAAGACTCACTCATTTTCTAATTTAATTCCACCTTCAATGGAACAATGTTCACTCTGAGCCAAATTGGCGAATAATGTTACTAATTCAGATGCAGATGTAATTTCTATTCGGGGGGCTGCGGCGTGTGGTGATGAACGAGTCCCGGATGGATCGTTGCCACTCCTATCTCCCCGTCTCGACAATTCCCCAGCAGTTGTGATAATAACCTGAGCGATAAAGGAAGGATAGGCAGTGCCACCCTGTTCCACTCCTCATACCCCAAGTCATCTGATACTTCATCTAATAGTATTTCTGTCCTTTCTTGTGTCACTCTGTCTTAAGGCAGCTGACACCGTGCTCCTCCATACAGGAAAACAGAGCTCAGTGAATATTACATGGGTAAAACTGCATTACCACGAAGACTCTTAATAACCTGCATAATTACTGCTGCCTTCTGCAATACAAAAAAGTCATTGCAATAAATCTGCTGTTAAAAACTTGATTGAATGCAGGGTAAATGTCAAGGTAATTATGAGGCGGTGAGGGTTAAAAGCAACGTTAAATCCTCCTGCAGTGTGGTGACATTCAAGCAAAGGAGGAAGAGATACTAGCGGAGGAAGGACGAGAACGACGGAGAGAGGGCCGAGTTTGTAAATGTAGCCCATACGAATCTAACAGCGTCTCAGTTGTCATTGCCCTTTTATTTATGAATGCGAACCATTTGAGATATGACCTCTCTATGACTGGTTTCTTCCTGCACGCTAATGGGTCCATTAGGGAAAGAATTCATCATGTAAAATATCCTAATGACACAAACACAATCACTACTTGCAATTGGAAAATAACATGAAAAGTCTTGATTTTGCCATTTCTGTGTTAGTCCTCTTGACCAAGCTGGGAAACCTTCATCTGTGTTTCCAACCACACAGCGTGGAATGTCGCAGAGTGGAGATGAAGGGGACAAAAGGCACCCACTTCTGAACCCATTTTGCACTTTAAGCTATCCAGAGGATTAGAAAGGAAGTGTGCAACATCCCTCTATTCATTTCAAAATCAGTCAGCCTTATAGATGCCGCAATACGTTTAGCTGAGGCTGCCAGAGTTCATTTAAAGCAATGTTTAGCCCTGATGAGGAGCAGAGGGGTCAGGTGGGGGAGTTGTGGCACAGCTGAGAGGTTGTGGGCACCTTGTCTTGTGCCTCCTCTTCAAAGCCTAATGATCTGCTGAGCATAATGACCCCAAGATGACAAGGCCCATAAAAGCCTCAACTAGGCCTCCTCTAGCCATTGCTCACACTCACTTCACTTCAAAAATAATGTTAAAGAAAAGACTTTTTCTGGTCGTTTTGTTCTCCCTGATCTCTCCCCCCCCAACTCCCAGCCACTGTACAAGCCAAGGCTCCATGACAAAAAGCCAATAGAGTTAGCTGCCAAGGCTTGGAGCTCTGAGAGGGATAACTGGCGCAGAAGGTTAAAGCAACAATGTGCTCAGCCCCATTGAGCTACTCCTTCTGTGCTGATGGTGAATGTGTATGTGAGTGTGTCGATGTGTGCGCGCATCTCAAACTAAGTGTGTATGTAAGGTGTCAAGGGTTGTTAAAATGTATATGCTTCGATATATCTAAAAGAACACCTGTTCACTTGTGTACTCTACAGCTCCCCATATAAAGACGACCTAATTTTATTTCAATTAAAGCTTAGTTATGAGTTTAAGAATTTAGGACAGACTGAGTGTATGTTTTGTTAGACGGAAAAAATATGAAGAATATGAGTAAAGCAGACAGAGAACTGCCTCAGTAAAAATGCAAATTACTGGCTTCTTTTATTTTGAAATGCCCACTGAAACGCAGTAATTTGACAGACTCTGAAGTGAAAAGTAAATGTCTGGATTTCGAGATTACAAATGGCTTTCTCTCACAGAAATTCACTATTTCATGGCTACAGCTTTTCCACAGAAGGGACGCAGCTAGAATGAAAGGTGTGATATCACCTCTCTGCAAGCCATAATGGTGCCTTGTTTGAAAATGACAGGTGTACGAATGAGGCCCTCTCTTTTCCTAAGTACGGCAAACCGTGGTCATTCACTCTGCTTTGTTTTTAGCGTAATAGCCCCATTTACAAAATGTCGGTGAAATTAATGTGGGACAAACGCAGCGGTAACCGAGCCAACTAATTTTTGCTCATTCGACTTGAATTATTAATAGGTGAGAAATATACCATATGCTTTCAAAAGAACGGCATACATTCATTTTATACAGAATTGCTTCTGTTTTGTGAAAAGTGTAAGTAGCTTAACTGCTCTTTTCAAAACGGGTGACTTATATGGAGGCCTTAATGATGTATAAATCAGCCTATGTAATTATGCTTCCAGCTGCTGCCTTGGGCCAGGCTGAAACTATAGGCCCTAAACACCAAGACTCAAGCCTTCATCACCTGAATCCCTTTTAATCAAACAGCACTAGTTTTCTCTCCTCAGATCACATTATTATGAGTTATAGAGACAGGGGGGAGGGAGGGAGATGGAGAGAAAGAGGAATGTAATGTGTGCCGATATATATATTTGAAAGAGTGCACTCTTCAATGTACACATGTGCTCAAGCATTAGTACATGTATTATTTTTTCTTCATGCTTTAAAGCAACCCCCTGCGCATTTTTAATTTTAAACTTTAAAAAGACATAGAGACAGCATCTTTGACGGTAACTTAAAAATGTTGTCACGCATGACTCAAACTTTATCACTCTACTCGCATGTACGGCCCTGCCACTACAGCTTTAGTGTGGAGTTTGGTCGAAAAGTAACACAATGTGTTTTTTGTCTTGGTAAAGAGATGGGGCACCACCTAGTGCACAGTCAATGCTACAGCTTTAAGCTCTCCTTCTGAAATCTTTGTTGGCGATTACATTGTTTTCCAGTCTATACCTTCAGCATCCAGTGAATTGCAAACTATTTTAGTTGTCACTCTTTACACGTTGGCTAAAATGTATTTTTTGCAATGGCTTTCATTTTTAAGAGTGTGTGTTGATGAAAGCTATTCCTGTCTAGGGTTACAGAAACATGCTTCAGATGATGAAGTGGGTGTTACATACATGAATTAAACAAAAAATCTCCCAAACTGAGATCCCCCCACATCTTCTCCTCCTGCTTTCAAGTTGCAAAAATGTGTTAATGAGCATCCTGCTCTTGGCTATTATGTGCAAAGGATTTCATTTGTCTCTGAAACTCTGTTCAAGAATCAGATTATAAAACACCGTAGGAGTAGTGGTGGTGTTGAGGAACACCTCTGGTGTCTTTGTTTAATAAGTTCTATCTTTGAAAAGCCATATGCTTTGCATATACAAACCCCATTTGTTTGGCAGAGCTAAGAAAGATGCAAAGCACTGTGGTCAGGTTTTCCACTGACCTTATTCTGGGACAACAACAAGGAGGAAAACAACTGATGACTCACTGTAAATGTACAACAATGTGTTTGGAATCATTCCCTTCCAGAGAAAAGCTGTGGTTAAGTAAATAGTATTGAAATTTAAATGTGGATATCTATCAGTATCCCTTTGTTGTAACACGCAATGCATCAGTTATCATTTACATGTGTGCCTCATTCTGAGTACACAAATATCTTTTTCATGCAAATGAGCTTCTGTGTAACCCTGACACCTACGGCACCGACAGTCATTGTTTCAGTAATTGAAAGCAATGTTTATGAGTCTGAGTAAAAATCAAGAACTTACAGCCACCTTCACTGAGTTTGAATCATCATTTGTGAGTGACAAGTGTCCATCAGTCAAAGCTAACAGATGTTTTTACATACCTACAGAGAGTCATTGTTTATTAAAATGATTTATTTGCTCAATTTGAAACAGCAGACAATTCAAAATTAATAATCATTTAGGGAGAGATGCCACAATGCAAACAAACTCGTAACTGTCTATCCATCCGTTTTTTTTTTCTTTTTCCCCTTACACTCCAAAGATGTTTACAACAAACTCTATGACTGCATGAATGTTTGGGACAAAGATGCGCATCTTAATTGTGAGTGAAACCATATTGGGATTAATGACCAACCGCCTCCTTGTTAATTGTCGCATCAAACAGACAGGTCTTAATTGACAAAGGTTCTAGCTTGGTGCTAAGTGGACACAGAGTGGGCGCTGCCTCTAGATTGGTCTCTTTGTCTCCTTTCATTAGTGGGTCAAGCCCTTACATTAAGAAGCCCACAGCGGAGTCGTGTTTTCTTTCGTGGGTAATGAAACACACACCTGCTACTCTCGGGCAGTGAATAGAAACTTGAATCTAATATCACCGTCATGTGGCTCCTATTAGGATACACAATGCCTGTGTTTTGTGTTTGTGTTGCAGGGTGCATGCTTGTGCCTCTCTTTGTGCTGCAGTTTTAAGACAAAGAAGACAGAGGCGGCAAAGATTATTATAAGATATACATCCAGAAGAGAATTAAGGAACGGGGGGAATGAAGGAAGCAAACTCACATGTGTTTAGCTTCTCTTTAGTCGACATTGCATCCTCTCTGTCCTCCAATGGCTACCTGAGAGAGGATAACAAGTTCCATGAGACATTAAAAGGCAAACCATGAGACATTTTAAATTTTACAACTGAAAGGCTCATAAATAACTTTTCTCAACAAAATATGTGGACAGTTTATAAAATTGGTGGATGGGCCCAAACAGAAACAAAAATAAACAAACAAAAAAAAGTTGTGTGTTACTAAAATGGCCAAATTTATATATAAACACACATGCACAAAATACACACACTCAAACACACAAACATGCTGCTCCATCTTGAAATGCTAATTTATGATTAGCATCATTATGCAGTAGTGTAATTTCACAAAAGCCTTCCCACAGTGGTGCACAAAAGGCTCATTCACCACCAGAGCTGCTCTGTGTGGGGAAGAATTATGGCACGCAGATGAATTCATTCATGTGGGAAAGGATTTATTCGATAATTATAGACCTTCACAGTTTTAATGCCACTTAATGAGGAGCTTGCATAGTGTGATTCCTACTTGGGCTGACGAATGGATGTTGGTTTTTTATTCTGGTGTTTTTTGTTTTTCTCCATACAACATCTGTTAGCCTTTCTATGCTGCAAACTAGTTGAGGCGCCGCTTGTGGGTCCTGATTTTTCTCTCTGTGTACAATAAGTAGGCAGTTAATTAATAGGCTGGTGGTCAGGCATGAATTAATATTATAATAACAGTGCTGATACAAATAGAAAATACCAATGCTACATTTTACTTTTAACAGCAGTATGACTGATGTAAATGAAATTATGATAATTACATTTATTTTTTAACTAATAAAAATGATACAAAATATAACTTTACTGTGTTAGTTTGCACCTGATAGTAAATGTCTTGCATACCTGTTCTAGCAGCTGCAAATAAACATACATCACGCAGGTCAAGGCCTTTGCTCTCTGACAACGTTTACCATAAGTCTTAATGCCTCATAGCCATGTTTCTGTGGAGAGGTAATTAAGTTGCCAAAGTTTAATTGCTCAATCATCAGCAGTTAACAAAAAGGCATCACTACCCCCCTTATACCTTCAACGCACTATATTTATAATGGCTAACAATTACAGCAAGGGCCCTTTAGCTGGGATAGCACTAGTAAAAGCTGCCGGCACTAATGAAAAGCTATAATCACTCTGCCCACAGCAGTTATTAGTAGGGAATTATGGGTCAGTTGAAGGTCTAGGAGTTATATGCATTAAGATAAATAATGCTGCAGTTGGTGACAAGTACAGAAATAAATGCATGGCGTATAAAGCTCGACTTTTACCCATGCACATAACTCTTTTATCCAGTATATCTTTTCAGTGATACACCGGCAGTCGCTCACTGCACCTTGTGGCTGATCAGAACAGAAAATATATATTACAATATATAAATACACATGAATAAAAAGTGATTAACACCCATCCTGTTAAGTCAACGTAAATGGTTTAACAGGATCCCAATCCTACAACAACCATCCTCGGAGTGTCATTGGCCAGACTTCTAGATCAATCCCATTTCTTTAGCCAGCAGAAGTATGCTTTGCAAACTCTCTAATTACAGCATTACTATGCAGAGTATAAGCCTTTTCTTCCCATCATCCCCTCTCCCTTTTCTTCATTCTTCTCATCTTTCTTTCAGTCTGTCTCTCTGCTCTGCTCCGTCATCCCGTCCCGTTGCTCAGCCAGGCTCAGTGGAATGTCTCTTTGATCAAGTCTTCATTGTCGGTGACTCTGATGCTTGGCTGTCTGACGTTAAGGGGACTAGCTAAGGGAGAAGCGTGGCCTCCATGAGGAAGAGGCCTCTCCACACAAGACTGAACAATCACCAAGCATCCTGCCCCCATTAATGAGAAGCATCTCCATCCGCTGCAATCCCCGGGCAGCATCAGGCAGGTGGAATGTTTGGGCCCTGTCACTCATAGCATTGCTGAGGGCTATTAGCAATTCATTAAGTGACTGACTGACCGCCTAGCTGTATCAATTAGGGGATAGTTGATATGTCTGTTATTGTCATACTCCGAGATTGCTCTGCTTTTCATTCAGTGTCTGCTTTCGGTTTTGTGCTCAGGCAGAGCTGTTACATTTGTAGTTTGTGTGTGTGGTCATGGCAATGTTGGGCAATAACTCATAGAAGCTAAAGAATCAACCAATGAAAGGATAAATAAGGTCAGAACAAATTAAAGATGTCGCTATATTACACATAAAATAAAGTATTGTTACAGTCTTTAATAGTCTGTGGTAGCACGGAAAACTGTGGGCCTCCATTTAAACTCAAACTGCCTTTGTCTTAAAGCACAACCCTCTTCCCGTAAGAGACCATTTTAACAGTTATTGGAGGTAAACAGGTCATTTGGGCTTTCCATGGTATCAACTGACACCCATGTTGGTAAATCAGTTATTACATGCATTCATGACTTAACAGGAACAAGAAATAAACAGTGTGTATGCCAAAATTTAAAGCGATTACTGTTAAAATTCTGGCCAGATGTAAGACAGTATATAAAATTTGCTTAACAGCCAAAACTCTTGTGGCCGTACCTGGCTAATATATAAAATATCCCCGAATAGTTGACCGTTGTTTAGAGCCAGCTAGGCAAATCTCAGGCAAATTCCCCTTGTTGTCCACAAACACGATTCCTCATTTCACTCTATGCATTTTGATAAGAGCGTACTTCTTTGCATGCATATCTGATCATTCCATATGTAGATTCAGGTACAGCGACAGTCGATGAAAAACTAATATAAAAGCGTTGTGTTAAAGTTGCCCTGCACATGTCTATTGACTCACCTAGGCCTTATTTGCATCGAAAAACTGCAGAGGGAGTCTCCTTTAGGCTTGGTGGCCTCTCTTTCACTCTCCTAACTGTCACTGTCAGTTCTGACTGCTGCTTTCAGGGTTACACCCTGCCTGCAGGTGACTTTGCATGTTTTAACTTAGGTGAGATCTAGTGTGATATTTTCTGAATAACTAGAGCTTATGTGTAAGCACACAAAAAAAAAATTTTAAACGTGGAAAAAGGAAATTATAAATTTTTGTGTACATTATAAATCAAATGCTTTTTAGGGATTATAATTCATTTTTAAAAGCCATTACTCATGTTTTGGTTATAATGCTACTCTATATAAATAAGTAGCTTAGATTGCACGAGTGCAATATATGCCTGTAACTCCAAATTAACATTTGCCACTTTAATTTAAATTTGCCATGTGGCTACTGAAGTGAGAATTCAAGTCCCATCATGTGTAGGTTTTTATTGCATGCTAGGCTGTCACCGTAAATCTTCTTGTACAAGATGATGCATACGTTGGAAGAAGTGGAATAAACCACAATGTTTATAGCTTGCAGGCATGCAGTCCTCCCATGTGTGTTACTGCAAGTATATAGGCAAAAGCTTATCACAATTCTTGCAGCTCAGACATAAAAATCTTGATCAAAAGTAGCCGGATGTTGGCTGCATTCTGATCAGAACGATTCATGAAAAAGCAACAAAAGACACACAGATAATGATAACTCCAATTATCACATTTTGCTCAGGGGTCAGCAGCAACAGCATTAAACAAAGTCACCATTACCTGATAAATGGCTGAACAAAACTCTTTTCTCTCCTGTGAAATTGTTTGGCAGCCATTAGCAATGCAGTGTAATGCCAATGATTGACGTTGCTGTCTACTTAGCAGTGACAAGGGATATGTGTGTATGAGGAGGGGTCAGCAGGCTGGATAGGGGGGCAGAGCAGGGGATTGATCGGGGTCTGCATTGTTGCCAAACGGGGGGCGAGGGTGTATTGGCGCGTAGACAATGAGCCCCGGCCAGCGCTGAAAGGCCCATTCTGCGGATCCCTGTTAGCTGTCTATTATCCACGGTCTCCAGGGGGCTGCTAAATAGAGGGCATGTGTTAGGCAGACATTTATCATGTAATTACAGCACTAGGATCCGTTTCTGATGGTGTGTGATGATTACTAATAATTACTGTGCATTTCACGCCTCCAAAGGGCCCAGATGGGGTCCCAGGGCGTCAATACAAAGGAAGGGAGGGAGGCAGGACAAAAAACAGAGGGATGAGGGAATAAATGTGAAGAAATGAAAAGACAAATGAAGAGAGGAGGGATGGAGTCTCGCCTTAACCATTTAGAGATGCTCATTAGCTAAATGAATTGATCCATATGTGTCTGATTCCTAATTAACTGGAGAAAAGGAACACTTCATTTAAACAGCAATCACAATATGACAAATTTTCATCCCTACAATTCTTTGCAATTTTAATCTCTTTTAGAACATTATTTTTATTTATTTTAGAAAAACATTCAAGAAATTCAAACAAACACTAATGATAATCAATGGAACCAATAAACCTAAAACCACGGTGCCTCGTTTCATAAGCAGTATACACATTTGCGCTGTGCAGAAATAATAGCAAGGTTTTTTGCAGCTTGATTTGTGGTACTGTGACTGATATACAATTGTACTCAAAAGGTTTCATATCTGTAGCAAGGACAAAATGAATGGGCTAAGAGTAGGGTTTAAATAAAAAAGAGAAACACCCTCTTATGAAATCAGCCATCTTGCCTCTGTCAAAGTCAGGGAATGGGTCCGTGTGCTTCTGTAACCAATGTGGGTGAAATACAGTGGCTCGCTGTTGTATTTCTGCCCTCTACTGGAATCCTGATAAATCAAGAAGGTCAAGCTGCCACTGATATGATGTAGTAAGAAGGCATAGAGATGGGTTATGCTGTTAGAGTGCGTGTGTGTGTGTGTGATTGTGTGTGTTAAATTGCCATGTGTCACAGAGACACACAGTCATTAGCTGGAAAGGACTGATCAACAGCAGGTGTAGCAGGACAACTTTTGCCTGAGTGCTGCAGTCAATTTTTTTCTGGTTCTCCTCATCCTTTTTGCCCCCCACAAATTCTCACATTAAGCCAAACCACAAAAATCACCCGACAGTCCTCTATGCTCTTTTTAAGGCCACCAGCTAGTCAAGTCTACAATGTCTCCACCTGGTCAAGGTGAGCTCTCACATGAAACATACTGACTGGCAGAGTTTTACCTGCAGCACAAAAGCCATCTAAATCAGTATGGGAGGGGAGCAAAGGGGGTTGTGGTTGGGGAAGATGAGGACCGTCCTGTTTAATAGAAACAAATTGCTCTCCACTTCCCAGTGACACAGATAGCAGACCATTTGTGCCTGCTGGCCTTTGTTGGGAACAACAGAAAGGAAATGTACTCATCCTGGCCAAGGATAAAGTTCGGGGCTTTTTGTTACACGCCAGTTACCTTAGCCTCTGTGCCCACCCCCTTGAACAAGCACAGCGGTTAAGTAGTTCAGGTGCCTGCTACATTCTGTTAGATTAAAGGTCCCTGCTTTTGGCCTGAGTTGAATTGCCTCAGCTGGCGTTGAAGGGAGTGGAGGGGCAGGAGGTGGGGGGGGGGCAGCAAAGTTGTAGGGCCATGGGGCATGAATGGACATCTTGTGCGTATTCAGAGAGGCGAAACGCTTTGGGACAGCCGGCCAGCCTTTTTCTACATGAAGAACCTGA
>VUQG01001022.1:0-17836 GCA_015106755.1 Etia nguti | reverse complement strand
CTGGGCAGTTTTCACGACCCTCTGCAACGCCTTCCGGTCCGAGGCAGAGCAGTTCCCATACCAGACTGTTATATAGTTGGTCAGGATGCTCTCGATGGTGCAGCGATAGAAGTTTAAGTCGACTCTGTGCTGGACAAGTGGTTAAGAGAATAGATGGAGGGCTGGAATAAAAAAAACAGAGCTTAGCTGGTGATTTGAACAACACTTTTCCTGTCCAGAACATTTATGGATCGTTACGCTGACTTATACTGTTTCCCTTATATTTTATGGACAAAGCAATTAATCAGTTTATAATCACAATACCTGATATTAATTGAAAATAATTGTTGGCTATTTTCACTGTGTTCCACCATATTAACAGATGCCTCTCTAATTGACTTAATTGACTGTATTGCTGGTGACTTCATTACTCCACTCCATCTTCCAGGAATCTTAATTTGCTATAACCCAATGTTTTTTTCCACAATCAGTTTGTGGAAGAGGGGATGAAAGATCACAATCCTAATGCAGATCGTGACTTCCTTTAACAGAGAGTGTAACGACACAGCAGCTGACACGCGTCCAAAGAGAGCAACATCATACGTATACGAGGACCGTAAGTGGTGACCGAAGAAAAAGCACAGGGCTAAAAGGCAATAAGGGCCTTCGAGACTGAACATCAGGTCGGAGCAGAGTCGTGACTGGAGACGCACCACTCTGTGTAATCCTTCTGGCTTCACTCACATCACAGTGTGAAGGCTGCAGCTGCAACATTAAAGCGTATGTGTGTACATGCACAAACTGCCAGGGTTGGGCTGATTAACTGGTCTCAGCACAGTTGTTCAGACAACCCAGGATTTCATTCTAAATGTGAGCATCTATATTAACTGACCGTAAACAGTCAATCATGATCTGATGGGCTGATGCAGAAACACAGAAAACACCTCTATAAGGAGATGAATGCCATTATTAGCATATGTAAGAAGGCAAGCAATCTAAATGCAAAAGACATGGATATTATACATAACACTGGCTTACTTGTGATTGCACTTGCATGACAATAAAATATAAATGGATAAGTATATAAGAGTAAAAATGTGAAGAGAAATACCGAAGCCAGTGCCAGAGAATATAAAATAGCCAACATTAGTCTCACAGTATTACTTCACCCAGTATCTCTCACCCACCGCCTGCTGACCTGAAAGGAGGCTGTAAAACTTGATTTTTTTTTTTTTACTTCTCTCCTTCCCACAAAGCCCACAGAGAACAGAGCCTGGTTTGGAATAAGTGCATCAAAACATTCACGGAGACTCCTCACAGTGTAAATGTTAGTGTGTATGGTGTTCTCTCTCTTTACAGCCTCTAGCTGATTGTTGGTTCTATTTTTATTTCTATAAATGTGCCAGTGCTAACCAGCTGACTAATTATTAATGCACGAAATGTTTTGAAAGCCAATAAAATGATATAATGCTTCTTAAAAAAAAAAACCATAATCATGACTCTATTTGAATTAATTTTATTTGTTATATTTGGTTTTAAAGCAACTTTCTGGGCAGAAAAATGAGGTTCAACACCAAATCACAACAGCAGTCAGTGTAAGGTAAATGCCCTACAATAATCAGACGACCTCCCCTTTAAGCAAGCACTTGGAATCAAGTGAATGCATAGGTGCCAAAAACTGCATTTCCTATACTGTCCCCTTGAGACTGGCTCCAAAGTGAGTCAGTCCCATAAATTCATTGTTAAAATATCCAACTTCACAGCATTTGAAAGCACGTTTACAGCCTCTATATGTGCAGTTTCCTCTGAGGTTTTCCCCTCAAATTTATGGGAATGGTTGCTATGTTTAAAGACCTGTTGACACTGGCAGCTGTTGCTGATCAGTGTCTGCAATGTCTCACTAGTTTTAGTCACTCAGCTGAAGCTCTGCTGTTTGCACTGTTGGTGCATTTTGGAGCATTTTAAGAGTGTTTTAATCTGGTAGGTAAGCCTATGCCACATCATATATCATATATCATGCGGCCCACTGTAATATTAGTATAAATTTTTATGTGAAAAAAGTGTCACCTTGCAAGTTTAATAATATAGTGATGCTGTATGCTTACACTCCCTAGCACACGCACAACAACGAGACAAGCTGAGGCATGTCTGAGAGCAAGAGCAGCATGTTATCCTCCAATGACAATTTAGCACCTAAGAAGGGAGCTACTTTAACAGCCTCCAACCAAGCATAGTTTGCAAAATAAGCAAGAAAACTGTTACAAATGAAGGTGGAAACAAAAAACATGTTTCATTACAAAACACAGCGCAGAGTACATGCAGGTCTGTCAGGTTTCAATATTGTGCACATAAATATCATCATGACCCACCCCTACTGTTAGTGTTAATTCACAGGTTAGTGTTAGTTTGTGTTGCCACCATATATACTTGCTAACCAAGTTTATATATATATATCTATATAGATAGATATCTATAGAGATAGATAGATAGATATATCTCAGTGGCCTAAATAATTATGTTCGGGGGTGGACATACTGATTGACGGGTGTTCTGACACAGGCAGCCGATCAGTGTTTGCTGGCCTTATCCAAGTTGTTAAGAACCAGGATTGCTGCACCACATTATTCTGTTGGTGAGATACTTTGTCTGTTTCCTTTTTATTCTTTCACAGTAAGTGGAGGACTAATAAGAGACATGGTTCAGAAAAATGTTGATGTATGCTCCTCTTTGTTCGATTGCAATTTGGAGCCCTTTAACACATCCCACTGCAGTTTCTAACCTCCCACTGCTCCACAGCTTACATTTACACATCACAAATTTCTTAGAAAACAAGAAACTGATTCATTTTCAGTCAGCACCAATACTAGCTATCACAATAAATATACAAAGATACTTTTCAGCCATTATGGGAATTCTAAGGAGAGACAGCTGGGTTTGATGTGTTAGGTTTACTCCCAATGCATTTTACATCTGTTACTCATCTTGTTAGAGATTGCAGTCAAAAATGTCCAAACTTCCTATAACAATACAAATGATTTGATTTTCCATCACAGTGAAATTGTAGGAAGACCTGTAAATTTCTTTCCCATGTCATAAATCAAAGTGTGATTCTTATTTGAGGAATTTGTGGAGAAAAAATGTCTTAGCTTTTATTCTTATTCTGCCTTGTGAAGAAAAGAAAGCCTTGTAGGATTGTCAGGACAATGTTGCAGGCTTTCATCATTCATGTTAAATTGCAAATGACACGTGATATAGTGAAACATGATGAACTAATTATGTAACTGCATTTCCAGTGGGCAAATACTTTGTTTCTTATGGAATGCAGACTAAACACTGAAATGTCGTGCCAATAGTTCAAATTGTCAGACCTGATTCAAGGCTTTAAGATAACAGAGCACAAGACTGTTTCCCTTTCTCGCTCGCCTATGTGCAATTTATTTGGCTCCCTCAGAGGTAATTGACAATGACAGGAATCGTAACTCACGAGAGACTGTAGTGAGGCGTCAGGTACACCACTGACTAGGATGGGTGTCCATGGCAACTCTGCCCTACCTAGATAGCTGTTTGTAAAACAGCACCTTCAGAAATATGAGCAAATTTAGACACATTCAGAGGGGCATCTGTGATGTCGGAGTCTGGTCTCTGCTTGTGGTCTATTTGATGTTTATTCAAGGAGACTTTTTTTCTTTTTCTTTGGGCCGTTGCACTTGCAAGCTGGCGGCTGGCGCTGTGATATAACTGGTCCAGTACTGCAAAGCAGCAGCTGTACTGGAGTTTTTTTAAGCTTTGGGAATAATGGGAATAATGGACTGCCCTGGTATTAGGAGTCAAAGTGCAGTGTGTCTTTTTGACCAGTTTTACACATTCCCATTGAAAATGAACACAGCTGTATTTATCAGTGTACGACTGTTTTGTGTGTTATGAGGCAGAGAATGTAAATCCCAGCTTAAACATGATGGTCTGTGTGTTTCTAATTGTTTTCAGTATAAATCCGAGTCATTAACAATTGAAGCCCAAAAATTGTTCAAGGACAACTGTGTTATTGTCAGTGAACGTAACACAGAACTGAGCAGCTTCCTTTGTTTGCAGATAAAAGTGTTGTGAGTCCCAGTGTCGTTTACTCGCAGCATTAACAACTTTATATTTAGAGCCCTGAACAAATACAGAGTTCCTACTGTGTGGGAATGGGGTTTTTTCTCGCCATTTTTTGTAGTTTTATGTAGTAGATTTATGTAAAGTCTGTCATATTAGATTCATAATATTATAATGTCATAATAACTTTGTCAATGCACAAGTACAAGACAACGAAATGCACTTGGCCTCTAACAAGAAGTGCAGGAGCAGTAGATGCAGAACACAGAGAATATGCACAGCAAGTATGAGATAATACAAATATACAAAATGTGAAATTAATAATAATATGTGGAACAAATAACTATAGCTCGATCTACATGGCTATAAGTTAACTCAATACACACACACAGACAGAGAGATAGAAAAATAGAGTAGAGGAAGAGCTCAGCACACAGCCGTGAGGCATGCCAGTCATCAGAATGATGAGAGGTGCTGTTGCTGCTGGTCAGAAAGCCCGATATCCAGCTGCAGATTCGGATGCTGATTTCCTTCATGATCAGCTTGAAGGAAATGACAGTAGTACATGCAGAACTGAAGTCAACACGGAAGTGGTGGAGAGTTTGTGGGGTTGGTGGTCTGCATAGGGTACAGCTTTGATGGCCATGTCCTTGTTGTTTCTGTCAAAGCGAGCATAGAAACTGTTTTGCGCGTTGATGAATTAGACATTTCAGAAGGGCAGAGCTGATAGGCTTGTAATCAGTGATGGCCTGAAACGCTGCCACGTGTCTCAGGGGCTGGAGTTGGAAAAAGGTTCCTCAGTCCTCGGCTTGTAGCAGTGCATGGCTCTTTCTGATTCCCCTTTTTATGTCTGTCATCTGATCTGAAGGCAGCATTGTGGGCCTTTGAGTTGAAACTCCCTGTTCAATCATGTGGTGATCTGTTTCTGGGTGGTAACACTGTTAAAGGTGGTATTCATGCAGTCTGTTACAGAGGAGCTGTATTTATCAATAGGGTGGGAGTCATAGGTAGACTGAGAGGCATGAAGGCCGCCTGTCGGCTGTTTGCAATGGCTGCACGTAGTTCTTTTATTGTAAGCTTAGCACTAGCATCTGTTGAAATGAATACAGCAGTTATTAGCTTAGCATATAAAAAGGTTTGCACTGAACCATGAGGAATTCCAGGTTAGCAGCGCGATGTCTCTCAGTTATAAAAGTTCATGCACCAAGCTTGGCTCACACAGCTCAGCCTCTCTGGTAGTAATGGGATCATTTGCGAGGAAAATGCTGGTTAAAAGGAGCTAATTCAGTTTTAACTGAGCTCATAGTACTCAACATCTCGCCGCCTTTGTTTAAGGTCTCAACACTGCCTACAAGTACTTCTGCTCAGCTGGGTGGAGTGTGTAACCTCCAGTGTTTTGGAGAGCTCAGGGATGAGTCTCGTAGTGGTGACAGCACTGCTGGAGTAGTGTAATCTGATTTCTAAAAGATCCCGTTGAGTGTATGTTTAAAAAGATGTAAAAGTGTTCTGTATGAAGAGACTAGCAAGGAACAAATACGTCTGCAGATTCTTGAAAGACACTGAATGTTGCACACATGCTGCTGTCTTAGTCATAAAGATGATCTTCAGTGGGATATGAATCATTTAGTTTATGCTATTTTATTTATGAACGATTTTTAAAGAAATCTTTTAAGCAGATATCTGGAGTGAACATGAGATCATCCTGTATGTCTCTGCATGGTTTACCGCAACAAGCAACCTTGATAACTGTGGAAATTTTAAAATTGGGTGTGTGGGTGAGTCCCCATTTGGATGTGCTGGGACAAATAGATTAATGTTTTGGGACGGGAACATGTCATTCAAATGAAAGTTCTTTGTGTGCAGCCAATTCTGTTTTGTTTTTTTGATTTGTATTCTTTTTATTTATTTATTGTTCATATAATATATCTAATAGATGTATTGAATTAGTATTTCTGAGTTGATAAAGAAAACTGAACGAAGCAGCACATTAAACACCACAGTGATTAGTTTCCAGTAGTGAACTTTACAATAGTGCAGCGTAGCTGTGATATGCATCGTCAGTGTAACAGTGTAGCAGACATCAATTCAAATTCAGGTGTTAATGATGATTAGATTCACTCAGCCAGCTGAATCTCACTTTAACCTCTGACTATACTCATTTATCTGTAAAGGTGTGGAAGCAAAGTCACCCATCTACAATGTAGGCAAACAGTGCAAAAAAAAAAACTCCCTTTGTTGTCATATGATCGAGCCGATTCATTAGAATTAGAATACAAGTTGAAATAAAGTTTGTATAACAGCACACACACACCCAAAACACATAAAAACATAAGGCATAAATTCATATCCGTTTTGAATGTAGGATAAATAACAGAAAAAAAGCTTTCTGCCTGTATTCTGATGCTACGTATCGGCGCTGAGTGAAAAAAGGTCAGTTTCTTGTTTTCTTAGATGTGTTTTAATGTTTAATGTTATCTGTGGAGTAGTGGGATATGTTAAAAGGCTCCAGATTACAGTTGAACAAAGGAAAGAATACATTAGCAAACACATTTATTTTGCTCTGTTGTTGCACTTTGATATTTCATAAAGAAAATGATGTCGTGCAGTGTTGAGATTCTGCTGAAACACAGACAGTTTTTGTCTCTTTATTTATATCACAAAGCTTTGGCCTGCTGGGGGAAACTGCTGTTACTGGGGGGTTCTGATTTTACTGTAGGGGGATGTTCTTTGTATACAGCTGTAGGTCGAAGTTTTATCAAAGTAAATACTGCAAACCAAGATTTCACAGCAAAACAAGAGGATTACTGCAGCTGTCACTGGTTTGAATGTTTTGGCTGATTAGTACATTAAGAAAGTCTCGAATAACCAACGAAATATTAACATTATTGCCTTTTGAATGTAACTGCTAAATTATAAGGTTTGCACCACAGGTGACTCGTTTTTACTGCAGTGAAAATGAAACACCGCTCACGATATTAGTGCTCGTCTGCACTTTATTGATCTGTGTCCTTTCCAGCAGATTTAATCAGCCTCATGTATTGTAGTGAAATAATCGTGCTCCAGAAACAATCGACCGCGTTTCACGTATTAAAGCAGCAGTGTGTACTTTGTTGTTTTCACAGTTGCAAAAGGTTTGCGAGACGACCAACTGAATGCAAATTCAGGACGAAGATGTTGGGATGCTTTTCCTGTGTCCCATGAGTATTCACAGAACAACAGTCGTGAAACACATTGTTACTACATCATACACACTCCTCGCTGATGTCCCCCGTCTCTGAGCACAGGACAGCACAGGCTGATGAAATATTGATTCGGGCACTCCACACATCGCCTCCTCCACTGCTCGTCACGTTATATATAAGAAAAAAGGTGTGCGGTGAAAAAAAACATTGTTGAGGTTTATTTCCTGTCACTGATGGGACCTCAGGGGCCCAAACAGCATTTTCTATTTGAAATCCTACTGGAAATCAATTTAAGGTCTGCAGATCATATAGGAGGACTTTTTTCACAGACTGTTACACACACACACACACACACACATGCATGGGCATGCACATGTGACTGCACATCATTGTCAGCTCCTGAGGAGGCACATTAGATCTGAGGTGATAAACCATGAATGTGTAAGGGCAGTCGGACTGGTTTAACATGGTTTGGCCCATTAACTACAAACTGTGATCACACTGCCTTTCGTCCTTTTTTAAAGACAGCAGTTGTTTTTCGTTCACTTTCATTGGACACATATAGTGCAGTGTTATGGTTTTTTGTTGGTGGGAAACAAAGCAGCTGCCCTTTCCATTTTAGTGGCTACTAAAATTATATTTAATTTTTTTAATTAACTATAAAAATAAAAAATGTTTAGATTTCAAATACTAGCTGCTAATGTCATGGTCCTGGGTCATTTTGACCCAGCATTCTTAGTTTTCTTGTGTTTTTGTATTTTGTTAGTTCATTATTTATTCTACGTATGGTCTCGAGGTTGTTCAGTCTAGTTTATTGGATTCCCCCTCGTGTCTCTGCCCTCTGTGTCTCTCTATGTGTCTGTGTTTATATTGTGGTGTGAGTTCCTGTGCCGTGTTTCCCTTTGTGTTTTTTTCTGTTTTGTTTTCCATGTTTCCCCTACTCGTCATGTCTGTGCTCTCCCTCGCGTTCCCTCGCTCCCTTGTCTGCCTCTCCTCCACCCCCACATCATGTTTCCTGTTTTATTGTGAAGGTCCCGCATTTTCATGTTCATTCTGTTCAGTCCAGCCTCCCCTGTCTCGTTATGGTTTTTCGTGTCAGCTGTGTTCCTCGTGTGTTCTTACTTCCTTGTTATCCCTCTGTGTATTCAGGTCAGCGTCTCCCTCCTGCTGTGCGTTTCCCTGTGTGTATTATTTCTATTAGAATAATCCCAGTTTAGTTTTGTTGTGTTGTTTGTAACACTTCCAAGCCTGCAATAGAGCTGTGTTTTTTGAGTTCACATTTTGCCTCTGCGAAGTCTGCATGTGGGTCCTTTTCCTGCCTGCGCACAGCGGTTCGTGACAGCTAAATCATGCTCACTGTAATGATTTCAGTCTGAGAACTACTAACGCACTTAAAAGAGCTTCTGGTTGTCTGCTGTAAATTACTCATTCGCCTCATTTATGGCCAAAGAGTTAAATTTAGACCAATTCACCTTTTTCACACTTTATTAAGTTCATAAGAGGAAATTTAAAGTCCACCATGTGTCAAAGATGCATGTATAGGTAGGTAAAGATAGATTTGTTATAGTTATTTAGACTCTTTGTCTTTGTTTTTGATTCTCCGTATTTGGCTGCATTCATCATCCTATAATGCTACCACCACTGTGCTTCACTATAAACACATAAGCAATATACAGAGAGCAAAGTGGGACTGATGGCTTACCTTGCTAAACTATTTCCAGACATTTCAGAACAAGTTCCAGAACAAGACTTTTTAAAAACATACATATCTGCAAGCGATTCCTAATAACACGTTTCCATTCTATTATTTCTGTGAGTTTTTGGATCACGGATGAATGAGCAGGGTGTCAAGTGTTTAATAATGTAATAACGTTAGTGTGTGTGTGCGTGCACTTCTATTAGACTCTGACTAACATCAGATATTGTTTTAATGGTGATGAGATGTTCAGTTCAGCGCCCTCTGCACTGGTTCCTCAGTCTCCTCTCTCAGCAGTCAGTCACGCTCTCTGCAGCAAAGCACCAACTGAGCACAGACAACATTTCCTGGAACAGAGCTTTGAACAGAACACCTCAGAAGAGCCAGCTTCCTTCATGTGTTAGTGTATCTGACTATTCTTTGTTCTTAAACATTCGTCAACTTTCCTGACAATTTCCTGATTTGTCCCTTGTGATGGATATTCCTATTCCGATTTTATTCAGAGGCGTGAATAAAGCTTGTCTGGGCAAACTGGCATCAGGAATCCTGACCGCGTGGTGAGAAGCGGTAAACAACGGGGGGAGGCCTGGGGTTGTGAGAACCAATACCCACTCTCACCTCTGCCTTGCTGGTTTTAATCCCTCCATGCTTCTTCTGTTTTTCCTCCTCTCTGCTGGCAGCTGGTTGCAACCTCTCTCACTCCCACGCAAACAACACGGACTCTCTACCTTCCACAGTGGGTGGACAGTAATGGAAACACCACACGAGGAAGGACTAGAACATTGAACTAGCAAAAAAAACAAAACATGAATTTAGTCTTTAAGCTTCAGAACAGGTCTGGCAGTCATTGTGTTTGTGAGTTTTTAAAAGTAACATTAGCACATTAACTTGTTTTGACAGACAGCCGGACTCACAAATATAGATGATTCATAAATTCAGGAATGCTGACAGCATGTTTCAAGAAAGAGCAGTGCTGGCCGGCACTGACTGACAGATGCTCAGCAAACTAGACATGTACTTATGGCAGGCCTGCCATTCAGAAACTTGCTATTACATTATATGTCACATCAGCAGCATACACTACGTCTGTAAGCTCACAGTGTTGCGTATGCAAGATGACACAGTGCAGCTTGCTCCTACGTGTAAAGCAGCCATTCTGCTATCAGTTAACCGTCCTATCAGTATTTAATGACATGCTGAAACTAAAATGTTATTCACAAAAATAAATAGCAATAGAAAGAGGAAATGTAATGTGCTTTTTCCAGAGGAGCATATTACAGAAAATCTATCCAGGGAAGTTGGACCGCTGTTATATTTGGAGTCTGAAACCGTGAACTTGTGCTACATTAGTTTGTCACAGTTTGTCAGTGACCAGCACCGCTGCTGCTCCTAACCACACTCAAACTGTGAGGTGCATCGGAATATCTCAAAAGGAGCCGGCAAGATCAGAAATACCTGGCATGTAAATGGATGAACCGTTTGTCTGTCACTAGCTAGACTAAGATCACAGATTCTCTCATGGTTGTGATCGTCACAGTTTCACTGGAATCCAACTGTCTACCTAATATCTGATATATCTTAGATGCATTTTTCCTTTTGTTTTGTTGATTTGTTTGTTTTCTGTGAGAAATAATCCCACCGAGGTAACAATGATACAGTATCTGTGCAAATAACTGCTTCTATCAACAGCCACATGGCGTCAAGCTCCTTCCACAGCCTGAGCGTCAAATCTCCAAAACATTTTGTTCAAGATGCAGCGTGGTAGCAGCTACAGCTGAGTATCAAGTACCCTCAGCAGAGACCTGCTATTCTCGTATGGTTGGGTCTTTTTGTTAGACTGCACTCCCCGGTGTGCACACAGACGGCGCAGCCTTCATATTATTTCAGTGCTTAATCAGTTCCAACTCTGTCTGACAATCACCATGATTGGTGCTTGACTACACACATAATGAGCACATCTGTGCAATGTGACATGAAACCAGCTAAGAGAAGAACTGCTCTGAAAAATGCCAGCCTGCTGCTGCTACGACACCGCAGGAAGTTATTCATGGTGGAAATCGGCGAATTACATCGCGTTACAGACGAGGTACATTTTTGGGGGGATATAAACAGATCATAGGGTGTATATAATCTAGAATAATTTAATTACTGTTGGTGTGAATAATTAAAGTGACTGTAGGTCTGCATTCTTTGGCCTGCAGACTGGCTGCTCCATTCTGCAGGCCAAAGATTATTGGGCAAGATGCTAACCCCGATCTGTGACGCATCAATTGGAGTGTGTATGTGTTTAAATGTTAGAAAACACTTAAGTACAGAAAAAGTTGTTTGTGTGTGTGTTAGAATCCTATCTATCTATAGATAGATATCTGAGAGAGTGAGAGAGAGAGAGAGAAACCAAAAATAGCTTATAAGTTTCCCTTGTCTTGCAGCCAAAGCACGTTATACAAGCCTAAACCTCATGCATACTGTCCATTAAATTGCAACTTGGACTGTTGTTTCCTTAATAAAGTTTATTAAAAATCACTGTGTGACTGCACGAACAAAGAGGTGTTGGACAGCACAACAGAGAAAGCGTGGAGGAAGAAGTGTGAATCTCAAGAAGATAATGTTGAAACACGCACACATAACACTGTTAGTGTGTTTATGTGTGTGAGAGATTAAAGGCTTTAAGATGAGTTTTTATGGTGTCAGTGAAACCGAAGATTTCCACGTAATGAATGTATGAGTTTGAAAAACGTTAACATGTAAACTGAGAGATTTGAGTGAATGTGCTTCATACTTTTGAGAGGTGGAGAATTAGTTTTATGAACTGTATTTGTTTTTACATAGTTCTGTCCAAGTGTGTTTGGGTTCACTGTAATTCAAATAAAATGATAGTGATAAGCTTCTATCACAAAAGCCCAAAACTATCCTGAAAAACATCTTTTAACAGAGGTAGCAAACATACACACATTCTTTATATAAGTAGAAGTAAACATACTGGTTAAAAAATACTCAGGTAAAAATGAACACGTTACAGGCTCTGAAATGTACTCAAAGTAAGAATGTAAAAAGTAGCTCTTTGAAAGACGTTTCTACTCGCTGTTTTTCTGCAAAGCTAATTGAACCTCATGCCATATTAATGTAATATTAAAATAATAAAATAATAATGGACATGGGAATAAAAACTCTTTTTTTAAAACTTTGCTTCCACACCCAAACAGAAAAATGAGTTTTGTGTACAGGCTAAGATCAGCTGTCCTGCTGCTGCTCTGAGGTTTACTGCTCTTTGTAATGCAGTATGTCACAAGCTGTCTTGGCTGCTCTCCACTCACTATACTGACAGTATACTGTTTATACGGTCTTCATATTAGACTGAATACAGTTAATGTAAAGGTTGACTCTAGTGGATGAGTCTAAGCATCATCAGCTTTAATTCAAGGTCATCTTGATTTAACCTAACCATCAGAAACATTGCATTTGAAATGACCTGCTACCCATGAAATGTTACCCGCTTTATCTTCACGTCTTTTCTGTAGCACTAGCTTAGATGGAGCTTATGGACATGAGCACCAAAAATGCTGTTTCAGATCATTCTGACCCCCTTTAACCCCTGAACATGCCAAAAATGATACATAGGGTACTCTTTGTGTGGGATACCAGTGATGGAGGCACCAATAGAACTGTGTTCTTTGTATTATTGTTACCTTCATTGAGGCTTAGCTCAGTTTGATGTTTGAAGAAGTGAAAACGTCCCTCAGATCCATTAAACCTAAAGTAATGAGCCTGATTTGAAAATTTGTGTTAAGAAAAGTGTAAAAGGAAAACGCTGTCACAGAAATATCTGCTCAAGTACAGGTACGTGACATTTCTAATGCCAAAGGTGGGAAGTAGCCAGTAAGAGACGGGGGATTTGAGCTGGGAAGTATCAAAGTAGAAATACTTTGATACTTGTAGCACGGGTATTTGTGCCCTCTGCTTTTCTTCCATTTTGCATCCTGCTTGACTTCAGGGGGTTTGGGAGATTTTTTTGCCTGCATTCAACTCACCTGAGTTGCAGTTACATTTGAAGCTCTGCCCTGAACCTTCCTGTCCCTTCTACATCTGCTGCATCATGTAACTTGGACTGCAGTCTTAGTCATAGCAGATGCTGCATCTCTTTATCTGAAAAGCTTTTATCACAGCTTGTGTTAAAAAAGCCAAGGTTGCAACTCAGCTAGTACAGAAAAGGGACTGAGTCAGGTCTGCTATGTCTGTAGCTCTGCACACAGCTACCCTTGCAACGGATCATTTTAAAATGCAGTTAGAAACAGATGCAGGTTGGTCTCCATGCCAACCCGCCTGACCCCTTGACCCTAGCAGGCTCTCCCTTTCCCCGCTTTCTCCCAACCTCGTCACACCTTACACAGAAGACTAGGAAGCAGTAGCCACAAAGAAGCAAAATCCTCAGGAGACTGAGTCAAATTACACCAAATCTGTTTGAGCCGATTTAGAAGACCCCGATCCTCTTCACAGTTTTTGGAGCATCCACAATCCATCCACACCTGCAGGAAGCAGATACTGCAGAGACTCACTGCAACACTGTTTCTTTTGTTGTCTTTCCAGGACACACTCATCTTCATGGCAAATAATACCAGTTCACAGCAGCATCATTTCACTTCTGCTGTCCTGGCTCACAGTGCTTTTTCCTTAATGTCGAGGCTATTCAAACCCAGTTCGAAAAATGTTGGGACGCTGTGTGAAATGTTAATATAAATCATGATTTGCAGATTTCATAAACCCTTTTTTTTAAAACACAGAAACCTGAGACATTTAGTATATCCCAGAGTTTCCAAGAAGTTAAGAGAGCAGAGCACAGGTTCACAAAATTGTGAAACAATTTCAGAATAATGTTCCTCAGTGGAAAATATCATCTACATCATCTGGTGCATCATAAAGGGAAAAGAAGACAAAGACCTGGGACTCTTGAGCAGCTAAAATCCTTTATCAGACAAGAAATGGACAATATTTCTGTTCCAGCAGACAAGCAGCTGAACCTCCTCGTTTCACAGTAGACACCAACATGCATCACTCTCCGTATCTGCTGTACTCACAGATTCAGATTTTAAATGTGAATCTTATAGCGTGTAAACTGCTGTTAACTGCCAGGAATCTGTGAGGTTTATTTATATTCATCGAGCTGAAAATCTGTTTGTTTTTTTAAATTATTTTTTTAATAATCAATGTGGTAATAATTACAATAGCTCACACGGAAAATCTCACCAATAATCCAAATATAATTCTCACCTCTGCAGAGCTTTTCTTTCTTTCAGCTAATATATATATATATATGTAAGTGTGTGTATATATTTATATATATATGTTTTACACCCCACAAACTGCACTCTGAACCTCTGAACTCTGAATTATGGCATGATCTTTCTTTTATTTTGAACTGAAATACGAAATATTTACATGATTTAAATTGAACAACAGTATCTGTATAAACTCTTAAATTAAACCTTGACTTTTTCTTTCCTCCACGCCTGATCACGACTTTTTTCAGCCACTTTTATTTGAGGTCATTTGTTGCCACGAACACTGTCCGGCTGAGCGGCTGGCAGAAATTGCTGCATAATCGCTGCTTTGTCACCTGTTTGGCACCGGACGTGATTTCCTTGTGAGAACTGGGCACTACGAGGAGAGTGTGGGAGGAAAAAGCGAGTGCTTCCCATCTTCTTTGCTGAAGTCATTCTTGTCTTTGCCATTTTTCATCTCTCCTCTGTGCTATTTTCTGCCTTACAGTCTCCTCCATCTGTCTCTGTTGTTTCATCACTGTCCGCCACTATCTTGCTTTTACTTTTCTGACTGCACCTGCTTCATTAGCAGCAACATGACTCATAAAGTCACACAGGTATTGACCCTTAGAAGTGGATTAAAATAGTTGGTTTTACATTTATATCAGGCGTCAGGCTGGAAATATCATATCTGTATGTGTATTTGTGCATAAGTTAACAATGGCATTATTAACTTTACCTATATAGGGCACTGGCTGTGTAAGAGAAACACAGCCAGTGCTTGGTAGTAAGATTATGTACACTACCAGCCAAAAGTTTGGAGTTGGAGGCAACTCATCCATCAGCTGATCTAGGTTATTATTGAAATCACCTGGGATTGCTGGATTAGCTCAAACTCTGTTGTATTTATTTTTAAAAAAAACCTAAAACACCTCACCATAAGCTGTGTCATCAATCGAGATGGTTTTATGGTGGATTTTAAGGCATGAAGGTATGAGACAATCCATCACCAGTTATTGCTGGACCCTTCCCCAGTAATAAATGTTCTGATATGCCCAGTGCACACATACTTAAACATGATCTATAATTATGCCAGTAGTGACACAGACATCCAACCTGTGTGTCATCTGTCAGGCCTAAGGCTACCAGCATTATTAAAGTCATCAATCAGAGTTTACACGTTCGTGCAGATATATAATATTATTGTGTACACATCCCACATAGCAAACACTGTTAGATGCTTGCACGCCCCCTGTGAAATGACCAGCAACCTGTTGTAGTTGCAGCCGATTAAAAAACGCTATAGTGTAGCTAGTTGGCTTCAGATGGTTCTGCACAGGTACAGTTCAGGGCTGAGCAACATGGGCCAAAAGTCACAACTCAGTATTTTTAGGCTGAATGGATGCCCAAGATGTATTTTACAGTATTAGCTATGAAAGCAGCATCAGCTGTATGAAGTGGTTGAAGGGTTTCAATCAGTTGCTGTTTGTTAGGGGCGTTGTATGAGATCCTCACCCACAGTCAGTGTGTGATGCTACAGTAACACTATGGAAAACAGTGCTGGAGACTGTAGCACAACCAAAATCATCCCAGCTGTGTGCAATGAATTTACAAAGTTGTTGCCTTTAAATGGTTGCTTTGAATAAGGGGAGCAGTCAACTGAGGTCAGCTGATATGTTCAAAACAACACTGGTGCATCAAGATGGTGATAAAACAGCTTAAAGATGGAGTCACCCAGCTATCAATTTATGTGTGAATGGGTCACATGTCAATTACATTATCCAGTCCAGCCAGAAGCACTTACATTAGTTCCTCCACAAATAGTGACACAGTTGCTGCAGGATGACAATTTAATTGCAAAATGACAGATGCTCAGCAATCTTGCTTTTTTATAGTTATATAACCAGAATACAAGTAGCTGGCAACCAGGTGATCCGAGTCCCATATTCAGTTTAGTTCAATTCAGTTAAACAACAAGAGTGTCCTCAAGGTGCTTTGTATTGTAAGGTAAAGACCCTGTAATATTAGAAAGAAGCCCCAACAATCACATGATGCCCTATGAGCAACCCTTTGGTGACAGAAGGAATGAAAAAAGGTCCTTTTTAACGGGAAGAAACCAGCAGAACCAGTCTCAAAGTGTGGCAGCTGACAGCCTGGACCAGTTGGGCTGTTAGGAAAGAAGAAAGAATATAGAGACGATACAAAAGACACAATTTAGAAGAAAAACCCAGAGTTTAATCATTACTAATGAATACATACAGTAGTGCTGTATAAGCTCACAGGGAGTGAAATCATGTACCATGCAGCAGCACAGCTAAGGGATTAAAAGTAGACTGTGTGTCTGTCTCTCGAATCCAAACTAGGAGCTGGTCCCATAAAAGAACTTTTAAATATCCTATTGAGTAAGTAAGACATTTAAAATGAAATCTTTAAAATTAGATGGGGATTATTTGAGATTTTGTAAGTGAGGAGAAACAATTTCAATTAAATACTCAACATGGAGCCAATAAGAAAAGAAGCTAACCCTGTGGAATTCTGTAACTAACGTTTGTGTGAGAAACACTCTTCAAATCTGTCAGATAGATATGATTCAAACACTACGGCCCAATACCTTTAGTACCAACGGTGTGTTCTAATCTCTGTAGTAAAATCTTGTGGTCAGTGCTAAAGCTGCCCTAAGGTCTAACAGGACAAGCGCAGGAATGAGTCCACTAGGCCATAAGAAGAACGTTATTTATATAAAGTTTATCTATAAATCCTGACTGAAAACTCTTCAGATAAACCATTCCTTTGTAAATGATCACTTAACTGTTTGACAACTATTCTTTCACCAATTTTTGAAATGAAAAGAGGGTTTGATGTATAATTAGCTGAGACAGCTGGATCAAGTAAAGACCTTTTAAGTAATGGTTTGATTACCGCCACTTTAAAAGCCTGTGGTACGTAGCCTGTTTATAAAGATAGATTAATCATTTAAAATTTAAACATTAAATAATGGAGGAACTTCTTTAAGCAGTCCTGTAGCAATGGGGTCTAAAAGGCACACCGATGGTTTAAAGGAGGACGTTATTGAAATTAACTCAAAAAGTTGGAGCGATTAGAGAGTTCTGTACTTACTGGCATGACTGAATACGAATACGAGCAGGGAGGTTATTCCAGAGTCTAGGTGCTACCGTACAAAGGCCCAGTCACCTCTGGACTTCAGACGAGACCTAGGTTGTGTTAGGAGCATCTGATTGGAAGATCTTAGTGCTCTATTGGGATTGTACAAATGGAGGAGTTCGGATAGATAGCTGGGCGGTAAATTGTTTAGAATTTTAAAAGTAAACAAAAGAATTTTAAAATCTATACGATATTTAACAGGGAGCCAACGATGTAAGTTAGCTAAAACTGGAGTGATGTGATCATAGATTCTAGTACCTGTTAAGAGACGCGCAGCTGCATTTTGAACTAACTGAAGCCGGTGAAGAGAAGAGTGTTGGAAGCCCAAGTAGCACAGGTGCACGAGACCGGACAGTGTGCGCACCGCGGAAGACATCAGTGCGCACACTGTGTCTGAGGAGGATGTGCGGAGGTGCTTCAGGAAGGTGAACGCACGCAAAGCTACTGGTCCGGACGGGATCCCCGTCAAG
>VUQG01001021.1:22043-35950 GCA_015106755.1 Etia nguti | reverse complement strand
CTGAGCACTCCGGTGTTGTTTATAACTTTCTTTTAATAATTAAAATATTGTGTCAAATCTGGAATAAAAGTTGTGTAAATGATTAGCAGGTGTTTCTCAGGACAGTTCGGGTCAGCTACATCTCTGCATCATTTGCACAAAGGTTGTTGAGTTTGTAACAGACTTTTTAATAGTCTTTTTATCTTTTTTAGTTTTTTTCCAGATTCATATTTTTGTTGTTTCACTAGTTTTCCATGATTCATACTTACAAATAATTATTTTTCTTTGGGGCCTTGGAGCAGCCCTTCCTCTCCCATTAAGCCAACTTTCTTCTGATTGGCTGCCACTCATTGACTGAAAGTTTTAGCAGGAGGTGGGTGGGGCTTCTGCACTCACAGGGATTTCTTCTTCCACATGCTGATCTCATTTGAGCCTTTTATTTTTAATGTGAACATCCACCACTGTGACAGAAAATTCATCCTCCCCTCAACCTCATATTGTTGAACTTTTAACACTGTGGCCAATGCACGTGGAAGGAAAATGTTTTAAACCGCTTTGAACTGGTTTTCTCGTCACTAAATCTTTATTTTTCTGTCTTGTCTCTTTCTCTGCAGAAGAGATCGACTATACCAACTTTGCCTCCAACACCATAACACGTAAGAAGAAGCCTGTGGTCGCGCTGCGCAACGACGTCAACCGCAAGCGTCCTCACATCCGCATCGGCATGCCACAGGACTTCCGACCTGTTTCCTCAATCATTGATGTGGACATCCTACCTGAATCTCACCGCCGTGTCCGCCTGTATCGCCACGGTTCAGACAAACCTTTGGGCTTTTACATTCGAGATGGAGTCAGCGTGCGCGTGACTCCTCACGGACTGGAGAAAGTACCTGGCATCTTCATATCTCGGCTCGTTCCTGGAGGTTTGGCAGAGAGCACCGGGCTGCTGGCGGTTAACGACGAGGTGCTGGAGGTGAACGGCATTGAAGTGACAGGGAAATCCTTGGATCAGGTAACGGATATGATGATCGCCAACAGCCACAACCTGATTGTTACCGTCAAACCGGTGAATCAGCGCAACAACGTGGTCCGCAGCAGCAGGATCTCCGGCAGCTCGGGCCAGTCGTCCGATAGCAACGGCTCAACCGGTCACACGTCCATGTACATAACCACAGGGGGGATGCCACCTTCTGGGGCACATGGTTATCAGGATGACCTGGAGAGTGATGAGGATAATGACGTTGTCATAGAGAGCAGCATCAAGAGGCCATCTCAGAGGTCCAATGCTTCGCTGGCATCCAGTGCATCCCGCACACAACACCAGATTCCGACGACCACCTCAGGCTCGGCGGCACCTCCGAGCCCTCCCACACGACCGCTATCGGTGGTCTCCACTGCTTCCTTCCACTCCCAGCAGAGTCTAAACGGAGGGTCCCACCACCACCACCAACACAGCAGCCTTAGCTACCAGTTCCACAAAGACCTTAACCTTCAGCACAACCCACACCAGCAGTCCCAGCACAGCCATCAACCCCACGCGCAGCTTCATCATACCAGCAACCCAGCCCTCCGCCACAGCAACGGCAGCCTGCACAAAATCCTCAGCTCACTGAAAACTGACCCACGAAACAGTCTCGCACTTCCCAGAGGAGGGGTGGAGGAGGACGGCACTGTCATTACCCTATAATACTTACAAACACAGACACACAAACATCCCGACTGCTCAGAGACTAAACTGGAACAGCTAAATAATGAGCATGTGCGTCTTTTGTCAGATACTGTGTAACTTCTGTCTGGTTTTACAAAACCCTTTGATGTTAGGAAGTTGCAAACAGGAAAGCGTATTGTGTACATATTTCTTGTGTTTTTTAAAAGTCCTCTTTATCATACATGAGAAGATTTGTATGTTTTGTAATAAGCATCAGAACAAATAACTGTTTTTAGACGAATCCACTATTGTAGTTCTGAATGTACCTACAGCCTCATGTCTTTACTTAGTGACCACTTTTTATTAAGACCCTTTTCATTCTCCTTACTGGGACCAACTGGGGTTTGTTTATGTGGATGTTTTAAAGAGTAAATCTATATTTCTTATATTCTGATAAATGCTGTGTAGAGTATTTTTGTTTTTGTTTTGTTTTTTAATAGGTCTTTTATGCTTTATGATCAAATCCTTGTATCTGTTTCAATAAATTATTCTGTCTCACAATTATGCAAACTATAAATGTGATGTTTGCTTCACTACTTATGCACTTGATTGTCTCGATTTAGAAGCCATTATTTGCGCATTTATATAATTATATCTATGTAGCTTGTCAGAGCTTTCAAACTACAACGATATAAACTCACTGGTCACTTCATTAGGCACACCTTATTGTTGTTTTAACTGATTATTCGTGGCACAGATTCAGAGGTGCTCATTCCTCTGATATTTTGGTCAATATTGACCGGATAGCATCACATCGTAGCTGCAGATTTGTCGGCTGCACATCCATGATGTCATTCTCCCGTTCCACCACATTTCCAAGAATTGAGAGCTAATGACAATAGAGGCCATTTGAGTACAGTGAACTTACGGTCATGGACGAGAAACCAATTTGAGGTTTGATTTGAATTGTGACATGGTATGTTATCCTGCAGGAAGCAGCCATGGGTACAGTGTGGTCATAAAGGGACTAAACAGACAAAGGATGCTGTTTAGCACAGCCTGATGGCAGCATGCATTTTACTAAACAAGGTGGAAAAATGAGTTTTGGTTTCAAACTGAAGGCCAGAAGCTTTTCATTCAACTCAAAGCTGATGGTCAAACAAAGAGCTGACATTCCAGTTCACAGTTACTTGGAACTCATAACCACACAGTGTGGCTTAAGTGGTGTGAATTTCTGGAACACCATTTCTGAAGTTTAAGTAAAAGTAATCTTGACTGGTGTAAAACCACAAAGACTACTCGTGGCTATTTAAAGATGAGTCTGTAGTTGTGATGTCATCTGTACCTCATTTGAGTCATTTAAAGCTACAGTGAAAGGCACCAATCCTAGGCTTCTTGAAAGCAGTAGTAGAAGGAGAAGATAAGAAATTAAGGTCTTGTTTCACAAAGTAATTCACTTTAGACATCACAAAGTCAAGACGGAGACTATCTGAAGGTTGAATTCCTTGAGTTGGGCACAGCTTTATCATCATTTTGCTTTCAGCTACAGCCAGTGCTTCCAACCTAGATATGCAGCTGGAATGCATGTCAGAGGGCCTCCGGCAGCAAACATCTTTCACTTCTCTGCTAATGAATGTTTTTCCTCCTGTGTTTGTTCAGGGTGCCACACTGCTCATACAGCTAATAGATCCTTCACACCCAACTAGTCAGCACTGTCAGTCAGCAGACTGTGGGTTTAACCGGAGACCTGAAATCCTAACTGTCACGCAATCAGTCTTCACTATCTGTGTCCTTTTATCAGAATCAGCCGAGGAAGGGCACTTACAGTTAGAAACGGTTATGTTATGTTCCCCACATGTGATGCAGATGTTCAGCTGATAGGATATAGGATTCAAGCGCACACTGATTAAAGCCGACAAACTCAAAATAAGCAGACGTGGCCGCCTTGATGCTTTCTTGGACATGAATACGTCCAACTGTAGATCTGAGGTTCAGAGGGATTTATTGGAAACGTCTGCACCAGCCTGACGGATTTGACAGGTAATCCTTTTCATTGGATATTTTGTATGTTGAAACGTGTTAAACCCCTTTGATCATAGGCAGTTTTTTTTTCTGCATACAACATGTTGATCTACATCAGATATTTGAACTCCACTAAAGTCCTTCACCATGCCGTATTTCACTCTGCCTCATGCTGGTCGAGACTGGAATAACACGTATTGAAATGTTAAAAGTTACAGTTGCATTTTATCAGGCAGGACAATCTTCTTTTTTTTTTCTATTGCAAGAGTCCTTGATGCTTGTTAAAAAAACAACAACAGCATTTTCCATGACATAAATATTTCATCTTTTCCCAAAAGCAAACTACACTTGCCTATTTTCAGTGCTCTCAGTCTCAAATCATACACGTTCATCCATGTACAAATTGATTTTAGAAATCATTTGCTAACAGGGGTGTCACATCTCGTTTATTATGCTTATGCTTCTCAGTGGCTATCCAACTGTCACCTATGCCCCTCCCAATAAAGGTGGCACATACAGGAAGTCAGTGGTCCGATCCCCAGCTCCTGCATCTGTATGTTAAAGTGTCCCTGGGAAAGATAAATACATACATACCATATGAGTTTGCATGTGTTTGAAAGAGTTAAAGATGTGTCTGTGGATGTGCAGCTTCCAGTGTATGTTTATGTAGAGGGGAGAAGACTTGGATGGAAAGACAAAATTTTAAGTTCTGGATTAGCGGATAGTAGTGATCACTGCTGTGAAATTCAGCTTAGGGCCCAGTATTGTGTGATTAACCTTACTAACTTGATAGCGGAGCACCACAGTGGTGCATCAGCGCACAGGTTTAAACCTGTCCAAAGACCCCGTCAGGTTAATTGGGGATTCTAATTGGCTGTTGGTGTGATGATAAATGGTTATCTGTCTTTCTGTGTTAGCCTGTACACAGCTTTTCACCCAATGTTAATGTTATGTCCAGAGTTAGTTGGTGATACAAGAATCAGAATCAGCATACTTTATTAATCCCTAATGAAATTATGTGGGTTACAGTTGCTTAGGGATTAATAAAGTATGCTGATTCTGATTCTGATATGCATCTTAGTGACATTAAAGTGGTAAAAGGGTCATTCCTGTGCAGCTGTATTTGTCATCTGACCACTGGAGCAGCATACAGTGCTGTGAAAAAGTATTTGCCCCCTTCTAATTTTTAAGTTTTTTTGCAGATTTGTTTACAATTTTCAGATCATTAAAAAATAATTTAATAGCGGAGGTAAATACAAAATGCATTTTTTAGACGATGATTTCATTTATTAGGCTACCCAAACCAACGTGGTGGCCTACAGAAAATACTCCAAGAGTGGATCAGTGACTCCTCCAGGAGGTCACAAAATTACCCAGGACAACATCTGAAGAACTGCAAGCCTCACTTGCCTCAGTTAAGGTCAGTGTTCATGATTCAACAAAAAGAAAGAGACTAGGGAAAAACTGCATCAATAGGAGAGTTTCAAGGAGAAAACCACTGCTGACCAAAAACAACAGAAAGGCAAATTTGCCAAAAAGCATTTTGATGATCCCCAAGACTTTTGAGAAAATATTCTGTGGACTGACAAGACAAGGGTTGAACTTTTTGGAAGGTTTGAGTCCTGTTACATCTGGTGTAAAACTAGCATTTCAAAAAAAGAACATCATAACGACAATCAAAAGTATTGGTGGTAATGTGATGGTCTGGGCCTGCTTTGCTTCTTCAGGATCAGGATTGATGGAAACATGGTAAATGGTAAATGGACTGGTTCTTCTATATATCGTCCACCCGAGTATGAATTTTTCTCTTTACCAGAACAAGGTGAAAAAGCTTAATGCCCTGATACTCAAATCTGGGAGCAGGAAAATGATCCAAAACACACCAGCAAGTCCCCCTCTGAATAGCTCACAACCCCCCCCCAAAAAAAAAACAGCCCAAAATGAAGCTTTTAGAGTGGCCAAGTCAAAGTCTGGACTTAAATCAGATTGTGATGCTATGGCATGACCTTAAACAGGATATTCATGCCTGAAAACCCTCCAGTGAGGCTGAAATAAACACATTCTGCAAATAAGAGTGGGCCAAAGTACTTTCACAGAGATGTGTAAGACACTGCCACTTATCACTAAGGCTTGATTGCAGTTCTTGCTGCCAAGGATAGCACAACCAGTTATTAGGTTTAGGAGAGATTCCTTTTTCACACAGGGTCAGGTAGCTTTTTTCCCCCTCAATAAATGTAATCATAATTTAAAAACTGCCTTATTTTATTTACTTTGGTTATCTTTGTCTAATATTAAAATTCACTTGATAATCTGAAATGTTTAAGTGTGACAAATATGCAAAAAAAAAAAAAGAAAACCCTAAGAAATCAGGAAAGGGACAAATACTTTTTCATTGCACTATAACAAATCTCATTGTAGTTATCTTTCCTTTACTTGAAGTTTTTTAAGTTATAAGTTTGACTAATAGTCAAAAGCACTAAGATTTAAGAGAAAACCTCTATAACTGATCCAGTGGTTGGAATTCTGTTGTAAAACTTCTGTCCTAAGATGAAAATGATGGGAAATAAACTGAAAAATTCTGACATTTTAAAAACTCAAGTAGCTAATGGGATTTTTTTTTTTTTAATACATGTATCGAAAGGGGCAGAACATGAGAATGTATTCCCTTATATTCTATTTATTTATATTTTGTTTTTTATTTATATTTTCCGTTTTCTGCTGTACTAAAAACACTTTTGTCCCTTACGAGCTACCGTCCACTGTGCGACACACGTGATCTAGTCATTTGACAAGGCAAAACACGGCAGTAGATCAGAAAGACGAGCGACATGGACCATCAACGGGTTGACAGGGTGGGCCTGCTGTCTCCCCTGGAGGAGTCCAGCGCTGAGATCAGTACAGACAGCGGCATCGTCTCTCAGAGTGCGAGCAGTTTGTCGATGGTGAGCGAAATCCTCAGCAGCGGAACGGTGTCGCAGAGCCCCAGCTTTGGAGCAGCGGCGGGGGCAGGAGTAGCAGCAGCAGCTAACGTTATTCCTCAAAGCCCGAGCCTCGATGAAGCTGCAGAGCCCGGGACAACCGACAAGCACGACCCAGAGCAGGACGACGAAGTGCTGAGAAACACCGCCCTCAGCTACTCCTCCTACATCAGGGCGACAGCAGGGGACGAGGTGCGTGCTGTTAGATCAGCAGCTAATCTATGTTTAGCTCTTTGTTTATGATTTGACTGTCAGTACCGCAGCAGCCCTACACAGTCTTCCTGTAAATGAAGTGTTCCACTTGCATTATGAGTACTAAATATAGTGGTTTACGTCGTCTCCATTAAGGAGTCTATGTCTTATTCTACCTAACATTTTCTTATACTTACTTTTAGCGTTACAAGAAAGTTTCACGTTGCTTTGCCAACAATGTCCGAGTTACTGACCAACGGCAGTTGCTAGGCGACACGAAAGTAGTGATAGGATTGGCTTTCCTTAAACATCAGCTGCCCTGTAAGGATTTATTGCAGAGGTTTATGTCGGAAGTCCCAATTTAGGCCCACTAAGTTCAAAAACAAGTACAAAGTACAAAGGTTTGTGTTTTAAATGCTCAACGAGTGCAGTGGTGTAGTGCCGTCCAACAGCACCACATACTTAGACAGTGGCCCACATTTTACTGGGTTTAGTGAATCTCACTAGAAATATGCAGCCCCAAAAAGAGATTCACCTGCACGGACTCTACTCAAACCAAAAAATTATAGGCTGTCAGAACAGAACAGCAGGTAAAATAAGAATTTAGCCGCTGATGAACTTTGATAGAAAAAAGGGAAACACCAGTATAAGAAGACTATCGCAAACATTAAAGCTTACTTTTTAAATTGCATCAAAGTCGAATCTAGCCTTCACATGACTAATCCCTCACCATTAACTGACATAGTTTATGTATGGTTATTCATTTAGTCATTTTCTAGTGGATGAGTTAAAATACCTGGAGTCAACCATCCTAAGCAATGGACAGGGCACAAGTGAGGTGAGGAAGAGAGTATGGGGGAAATAGATGGAGACAAGTGTCAGGAGGATAGCAGCAAAAGTAAAAGATTTACGAGATGGTAGTGAGACGTGCTATGATGTATGGTTTGTTCAGTTCGCCTCTGACCCCCCAAAAAATGACAGGTGACAGAGTTGAAGATGTTCAGATTTTCATTGGGAGTGAGCAGAATGGACAAGTGTATCAGAGGGACAGCTCAGGTTGAGGAATTTAGTAGTAAAGTTTGAAGGGTTAGACTGAGAGTTGGAGATGTGCAGAGATGGGATACTGGATATATCGGACGAAGGATGCTGAATATGGAGGTGCCAGGCAGGAGGAAAAGAGGAAAACCACAAGGATGATTTCTTCTTGATGCATTCTCAATCATCCAGGAAAGTAAATCTCCAAAAAGTTGATTCTGTTCATCTGGACGTAGCGTTCCGTGGGAGAAACGTTTCGTCACTCATCCAAGTGACTTCTTCAGTCTTCAGTGACACAAGGATGATTCATTGCTGCCAGAATGATTGCCAGAATGATTGCTAGAGCATCCGATGTCAGGAAAATGAAAAGTCATATATTTACGTGCTTTTAATTCTAACTCAAGGGGCGTGAATCTGGGTGAAGGTGCGAGTAACTGCTGTTAAAGTCAAAGCTGGGTCATGGGATTTTTCATGTCACTTCAAAAGTCATTAGAAGAATGGCCTGAGAAGTGATTCAAGCCCAAGCCATGTGACCCCCCCCCCAGCTCACAGTGATAATCCCTATGGTCAGCTAAATCTCATTTGTAATATAACAAACCTCTGAACCCACAGAGACACACAACTCCTCAAAGAATTGCTTGTGCTTAGCTCAGGAAGAAAGTTGTGTGTCTTTACAGATACTGACATATGCTTCACTTCTATTGGCTTGCTGACCTTAAGTGGATATGCGTGATACAAGACATGTTACAGAGAAGCTGAAGAAGGAGCACAAAGACTGCTGTGTTTTGGCCCTGCGGTCTAAATGTATTGAAGCTTGTATGTGGGCAGCATAACTATGACATATTTCACATACTTTGGGACCCATACTTTATAATCATTGTCTTATCTAGATCCTGTGCTTGGAGAAAAGCTTGGAAGAGATGCTGACAAGAGTAGATGAGTTTGTTGGAATGTTGGATATGGTAAGCTCAGTCAGAATATGAAAGTGTGTCCTACATCTCATGTTTTAGATTATGTGGATAATTTGCTTCTGATATTCTGTCTTGTTCTGTCTACAGATCCGTAACGATACGTCGCAGATAGTGAATGAAAATCTACCTCAAATCCAGCAGAAGTCTGATGAAATGAGACAGATATACAGAAGAATTGATAAGCTGGAGGTAAGCGACTGTTTCATACGGTTCATTTTGTTTTGTATAAAATATTCATTTGCCGCTTTTATAATGCACGCAGAGTCCTGAGAGAGGCATCCTACCAAACTGCAAGCAACATTAACAACTGTAATATGAAATGCATGATTGTGATGTGATGTATATTGATTTGTGTGCAGTGTTTTTATTCATAATTAAATAAGGAAAGTATCATTCTCACAAATGGAGACCCTGAGCCTCTTGTTTGTTTTTCTGTTTCCTCTATTTATTCATTCATGTTCCAAAAAGGTAAAAGTATTAGTTCCTGTTCCTCATGTAAAAGCTTACCATGCATTCAAATGCCTGGTAAGCTACCAGCAAAGGGGACCTTATTTGCAAAAACTGTGTTTATTTGAGTTCATACGCATGATTTCTTCAGCTGAATGTCATTAAATATCTTCATCAGGTAACTTGTGATGAGACATAAATAAAATTTACATCATGATAAACAGTCATGTGAAACTTTTCATAGGAATTTATGCAGTTCTGTGAAAAACTAGGTGCACCTATAATTCAGCAGGTTGTAGAACCACCTTTAGCAGGAATAACTTGAAATAATTCAGCCTTTCTGTTGTAGATTTGCTGCTGTGCTTGGGATCGTTGATCATTGTTGCATGAACCAGTTTCAGCCAAGCTTTGGCTGTCAAACAGATGGCCTCACATTTGACTCTAGAATACTTTGGTACACTGAGGAGTTCATGGTCAACTCAGTGAATGCAGGGTGCCCAGGAGCTGTGGGTGCAAACAAAACAAGCCTAAATCATCACCCATCCACCACCGTGCTTTACAGCTGATATGAGGTGTTTGTGCTGATATGCTGTGCATTTGAGCCACGTCACTTTGGTCTTGTTTGTCCAAAGGAAGTTGTTCCAGAAGTCTTGTGGTTTGTTCAGATCCAACTTTGCAACCTTAAGGTGAATTTTCAGGGACGTCCACTCCTGAGAAGGTTGTGGGTTGTGTTAACTCACACTTCAGTGCTGCAGACCAGCAAACTGCCAAACTGCTTTTACAAAGTTGCTCACATTTGCTGATGATCAGTTAATCAAGTGCATTTTATCACCTGGCAGCTACTTGGGCTCATAATTCCTATTGAAGCGATACCGGTGTACTTTTGCTCATTGTGCAGCCCCTATCGCAGGTGGTGCACACCAAGTTTAAGGTTGTACGTTTTTCATAGAAGTGCATAGAGTGCTGTGTAAACTTCCTTTTTCACATGACTCTATATTAACTGCATAAACCTTTTTATATTTAAAAAAAAAAAAACAACTGTTATTTGTCACAATGTCTGTAGTTAAAATTAAAGACACATCTGTTTTTGTTTTTCATTTCAAAATATGATTAATATTTCCTGATTTGTAATAAAGAGTCAGACTGGACTACAATTATTTGTGAAGACAAGGTCAGCATCTGCATGTCTGCTTCATAACGTAACAGTCCATCATTGGTGTAACAGCACAGTCATTTTTGACTGGGGACAAAGCGTAGCTGTTTCAGCTGTCTTTTCTGTCTGCCAACCACAGGTAAATTAAATATTGTAACTTTTGTAGTGAATCTTGAGTATGCTGTTGTGTCTGCAGGCCTTTGTAAAGATGGTGGGAGCCAATGTCAACGCAATGGAGGAGCAGGTTACACAGGCAGAGGGAGAGCTAGGAACACTACCGGGTGCTTTCAAGAAGATCCTCCGCACAATGACCGTCCCAGGCTTCTTAAATGTAAGAGCCGATTTCTGCACTTGTGAATTATAAATTTGCTCCACTATCCACTGAGTTTGGTGTTTGCAGGATTAAACAAAAACTTACTATTTAGAAGGTTCCAAAACTAGTTCAGCTGTGGGCTCCCCACTCTTACTGTAGCAATGTACTGTAGTAATCGGTTGCAGTCCAGAGCGTTTGCTGCTTCTTGTAACAACCAGCACTTTTCACAATATACAAATTAATATCATACTTCATTTGGTTGTAGTTTCCCACTGAAATGAAGCAAGGTGAGTGAGGTTTGCCTTCATAGATTTTCTGTTACGAAGAAGAAGGAGGAGCCGAAAAATGCTTATGGATTAAAAAAAAAAATCTTCCAAAAGACCTGTAGATGTGATCTCGGTGCCTCATCCCGATGCATTTAGCCAGGATCACAAATGCTGCTGATGACTAAAACCACATGCCTTGCCCACTTTCTCTGCATTGGGTCTAAATGGGCTTGAATGAAATATATTTGGGGAAATATTAGGTGCTCTCCTTTTAGACAGTGAAATATCTGCTGAGCCATTTACTGCCTCTGAAAACAAATCGACTGCCTCCACCCCGATCGTGGAGGAAGCTGGCGATCTGCCATCAGTCACCTCAGGGGCATCCGCACAGGACTTGATTTGCTCAACATTTATTGCTTTGTAGCTTACAGTTTATTTCTTAAATACATCCCATATCCCAGGTGCCTGGGTAACCCTTTAATCCAAGGATGTCAAAGTCAGTTTACAGTGTAAACCACATACAGCCCATTTTATTTTTAAGTGGGCTGGACCAATAAAACTACACGATAAATGTATAAAATTACAGAAAACATTCTGGTAGTACATTGCCCAGAGTGGCCTATAATTGTAAAATATAGTGTGGACTCACTGTATTTAAAAAACAAAACAAAACAAAAACAAAACAGACATTTCTACAGCAGATAGTGGAGAAAAAGAATAAATTTCGGTAAATATTCTCATCATCTCAGATGGGCGTAGACACGTCGGGTACAGTGTTTATGTGTGTGAACATGAAATCAACTTGGATTTCAAGTAAAAAGTTAAACCATTGTAGCGCGTATTGAAATCACTGTCAATGAATATGTTTCACAAAACAATAGTTTGATCTGCAAATGAATCTAAGTGACAGAAAGTGGACGCTCTCCCTGTTAAGTAACATAGAGGAGCACCAGTTACTCCAAAGATTTTGCCCCATTCCTCGTTTTAATCAGCCAGTAGTAGTATGTAGTGTCCAGAGATTTGGATCAAGGCCACTAAGGTCATTTGTAGTCACTATCCAGACTTCATTGAGATCATTATGAGTAAAGGAATTCTTTTCAAATGTCATAAAAACAAAAACATCCAGTGTTTCTTTTTTTTATTTTCTTTTTTTTTAATGTCTAATTAAGATTGAACAGCATCATGCCTGCAGAGTCAGTGTTCTTTTTAACGTTTCACCCAGCAGTTGTAACCACACTTCAGGTATTAGGTTTTTAACTTTTGTCTCTTTGCTTTCAGAAACCAGCCAGCCCAAGACGACCAGCACCACATCAGCGTCAAGAAATCCCCAGCGTGTTTCGGACAGACGATTATTTCACGTCACAGCCAGAACAGTGACGCACTCGAACGTTCAAAACATTACTCGGTTCTAACCTCAGAGGCCTGCTGGGCCAAACTGCACAGATGACTTTTACTGCCACCTATTGCAAGGAGGATCTATTGGTGCAGTGGCTTCAACAAAGCAATAGCAGCCTTTCTGAACAACTCACTGGAAGTCGAGCACGTGCAGACATTCTGCGCTCCTGAAAGTCATTTCCCTGGCAGCAACAAACACTGAACTGTAGCAAATTATTTTAAAAGTGCCTAAATGGGTCTTTGGTTTTGTTTTCACAAATGGTGAAGAAAATGTAAGATGTTAAATTTGTGGCAAGTCAGGAGGACAAAGTCATCCCGCTCGCCTGTAGAGCACTATATAGAAGGTACAATAAGATCTTCAAATAATACACAGAGAAATAACCCAGCTTTGTTTTTATGACTTACATTCCCGTTGATAGTGTTTGTAAAGACCTGCACGCTGTTATGAACTGAGCTGTATTTCTGTGTGTCTCTTCAACACCCCCACCCCCCGAGCAATACTGATCTTATCCTGTTAAGCATTTAACGTCTTCCATTTCAAAGTATTCACTTTATTTCAAGCCTTATCTTACTGCCTCTCTCTGACACGAGGCTGCGTCTTTGATTGCACCTTTTAGGAAAAAAAGCACATTATAGATTAGTTGTCACTTGCTGATTATGTTTTGTGCCAGCGATGAAGCTGCAATTTGAATAGGAAGAAGAGGAACTTTGGACCTCATCATGGAGAGGGGAGCAACAGTACCTAACAGATTAATGCAGTGCGGCTCCTTTCCCTTTTCTTTCAAAGTTTAGCCAATAATGGTCACAGCTTCAGCTCTGATTCTTTGATTACTTGCCAAAATAGTTGTTAAAGATGTTTCATTTTACATGTTGGATTTGGTTTACGATTTTGAGATAATCATTAAAAAAATATTTGAGACAAGTTCGTTTCTGTTTCATGTATGCAATCCTGAGTTTTAGTGTTTTAGAGGGTGGGACTCGGTGAGCAGGAAAAGCTCCTGACAGGGAACTACGTGGCTCTCTCATTGGGCGGTTGTGATGACGTCACGCGTTAGTCACAAGTCGGAGGAAGCGGGAACTCCGGTCGCCTCGTTTTGACTCGTTTCCCCACGCCGAACGTCTGCTGCTGGGAAAAAAAGCAAGCAAAACTAGCGGACAAGGTAAAGTACTTTTTGAGTCAAGTGTCTAATAAAGATGACGGGTAACCCAGGCCTTTGCTGAGACGAGTTTAATGAGGGTAATGTGGAGACAAAGGTTAAAAAACAGTCCTCGGTAAAGGCAGCAGAGGCTAGCCAAAACTTTGGGTCCGCAGCTTGGGTTTCTGGTTAACAAACGGCAGGATTGCGACAGCTCCGATTTATATTCTGCTTAATCCCGACTGTGTTAGCTAATTTCAATTAGTCCTAGAGTAGGTCGACAGAAACTTAGTCAACTCCTAATAGACCTGAATCTGCTTTTCTTGTTATAGTCGCTGAAGCCGGTTGAAACTTTAGCACGAAGAAACCCCC
>VUQG01001021.1:0-22023 GCA_015106755.1 Etia nguti | reverse complement strand
AAGGCCCTCCCCCCCCCCCCCCCCCCCAGCTGTGCAGTCACACCTGTATCCTTCAGCACGAGAGGCAACCCATTGTGTTTATCTTTAAAATGTAAGTGGGGCTCATTTTTTTTTGTAAAAGCATAACTATTTTAAGCTGTCCTTCTGATGTACTCATCTGTAATCCTGCTCACTCCCACTGAAAATCTTAACATCTTCAGCTCAGGCTTCTGTCTTTCCGTCAGCAACACCGTCTCCAAATCACGAATCATAGCAGGTCTCACTACCATCTTGTAAACCTTCCCTTTCACTTTTGCTTCTATCTTTCTGTCACAAATCACCCCTGACACTCATCTACACCCTGCCTGCAGTCCTTCCCAATGTGTGAAAATAAAGTTTATTTAAGATGATAATATGTTCTTTAAAAAATTTTTTTTTTAAAATTCCTAAAGTTGGGAAATTGCTTTGTTATAGCAGCTAGTTAAACACAACACACGTAACAAAATAGCCTAAGGAATTGTGTGTAACTCAATAAAATATGAACCCTATTCTGGAAATGTTGGGACGCTGTGTAAAATGTGAATACAAACAGAATGCAAACAGTGATGTCCAATTTGCACAAGGTTGTATTTTATTCACAATTGCAATTTCTATGTACTATTTTTTTTTATAATGGCACTTTTTTCCCAGTTTAAACATTAAATATGTTTTGTTGTGTTCCTTTTATGTATACAATTTTTGCAATTGAGGTTGTAAAATACAGTGATAAACATCTGATGTCATCCTCTCTGTAATAATATAAATACAGTAAATACAGGGTTAAATTAGACAGTATCTTTGTTGGCAGATGTCAGTTAATTTGAAAGGCTGTCCATTAAGATCACTTAACTGGCAATTCATTTTTACCTGCATATTTTGTTTAAATAACATTAGACACCAGAAAAGTCTTATTTAAGAGTAACTAATAAACACAAGGTTTTTCTCTTTTCTTTCTTTTGTCTTCTTTTACAGATCCATAGCTGCATGCAAACATGGCCTGTGAGAAAGAAATATGGCAAAAGATCGGAGAGGGCTTTGTCCAGGAGTATTACAACCAGTTTGACAATACCAACAGGATGGGACTGGGTAACCTTTATGTAAGCTTTCCAGATGTCTTTTCAGTTCCATCACACTGCATGTTAAAAATATTTTGACCCTATAGTTAAGAAAGAAAAAATGTTTCTGCAGTCTCCTGATGCCTGTCTGACATGGGAAGGATCACCTTTTCAGGGGAGAGAAGCTATAACTGGCAAACTAGCAGTAAGTATCTTGTTTTAGCAGGTTGTTGGTCCGACATGCACAAAGAAACTCCATAAATGCTGCTTCTAACCCAGGTTATTTTGTGTCTGTGAATTTATTAATAATATTTTTACCCCTCTCCTTTCATCAGCAAATCAGTCTAAACAATAATATTGTTCACAAATCACAGAACCTGCCTTTCAAGCGCATTAAGCACATCATCACAGAACAGGACTTCCAGCCCACAGTAGACAGCTGTATCCTCATCATGGTGTTTGGACAGCTACAGGTATTCTAGTGATTCTTCACATTTTTTAATGTTTTTAATTCATCTGGCTGAAGAACTGATGAGCTTACACTGTGTCAAGGCATCTGCAGTAGAATCACTTCTCCTCCTACAGCTTTGGTCAGAATTTATTCAAACGTACACATGATGTTCTCACTAATGGGTCTTTTTACCCAATTTGTACTCAGTCAGAAAAGATGACGAGGAAAAATATCAGTGGCATTGTGTATATCATGTGACCTTGTTCACATAAAAAAAAAAAAAAACATTTAAATTTGAATCTAAAATCATCATTCAGACCTGCAGGTGTTATTGTTTTGAGTGGGATCCAATACTGCTCTCTCTGATAAAGCTGCTTTTATAGATTACCCCCCTGTGGCTGGAAGAGTTACATTTCCAAATTCAATGAAATGCAGGGTGGCAGGGAAGCTTTATGTTAATTTTCATGATAGTCTGGCCATGGCAGGCTGCACTTTCCCAGTTCAAATGATTGTTTTACATTCTGAAGAGCATGCAAATAAATGATGTGTTGCAGTTCATTAAGTGTTTGATAGAGAACTTCTTACCAGTGTGTGTGGGTGAGATGTATTAAAAAACCTCTTAATTGTTGTTACAGTTCAGATAAAACTGTCCTCTTTCTTTGCATTTGCATTAATCAGTTGCAGTCTGTTAATCAGCACAAGTTGGTTTTCAAGAATTGCTGTATTTACTCTTTATGTTAACTCTCTGAACAGGATGTATGGCTTCTACATTACAATATGATGCGCTTTATTATCATTACTGTAGCATTTTTGGAGTCCTAATGAGTTATGCTGATGTGCTTTTAGTTTATATTACTGCCACATTACAGTTTTAGTTTTTCACGATTGTGCTGTTAATTATTTCCAACAGGTAGATGATGATCCACCGATGGCCTTCCATCAAGTGTTTATGCTGAAATCCCAAAACTGTACGTGGGCATGCACGAATGACGTGTTTCGACTGGGGATACACAACATACCAGTGTAGTGATTTGGATTTGTAGGTTCACATTCACTTGTATCCAGTTCTGAATTAACACTGCGGTGTCATGCTGCCACTTCTAGAAAGATATTCCACATTTCTTTGGTGTTTACAATGCATGTATTAATAACATTTCTATTCAAATAAAGAATTTATTACTCTAAACTACATTTTTGTCTTGCCTTCCTGTAATAAATAGCTTTTTTGGTTAAATCTGTTTACTCATAGCTGTTGCTTGATGTCTAATAGTGCAAGTGAGATGAGTAGGTAAAAGTCAGAGTTTGAGGTATTAGTCATTGTGAGGTATGACTTTTATCGTGCTACCCCTACATACACGTGTTGTTTTAAAAGTGAAGTTCTTAGTATTACCGCTAGGAGCGCTATAATCTCCGTATGTGGGGATTTAAAGTGTTAAATCAGCAGAGCTACAACTGCCTCCACAGGGTTATGGCACCGAGTACAAGCTGGTTAAATTAAACCCCCAAATCCAGTCCTCGGAATGACTCCGACGGTGAAAAAGTCATCTTCTCAGGTATTGGAGCTCATCACTATCGGTCTGATAGGGGGTTTAAGCTAGCACAGCTAGCTTAAACGTTTATTGTAACTGTGTGTAACGAGGACGTCGTTTATGTAACTGTAGGTTTGTAGCTGTGTAGTAACCTTACCCTTTATTAAAACATGGATAGCTAAAGCCTTTGTAGCTTCGGAAAAGCATATTTTTAGCTAAATGTGATAAATAATTAAGGTTTACGGCAAGTTTTAGCTGTGAAACTGCTTTCCTGTTCGTGTTAGCTGTCAGTCACGGTGTTTGAGGTTAATGGAAATAACGACTAAAAGCAAACAAATCAACTAAAGGGTTTAAAATATTTATGGAAGGCGACCAAAAAATATCTTGCTTTATTCATTTTTGTTTTTTTAAGTGGACATGTTAATGTCATGTCCTTTGTTTTGTAAAGAGTTAACGCGCAAGCGCAGTGCTCCGTTTTATAAGTAAAGGAACAATCCGTAAAACGAGTTGTGTGGAGAGAGAAACAGCGACTAGGAGTCAAAAATACAATAAAAACGAACAGACACCAAACTAAATGTAAAGGATTGTTTGCAGAACGGCTTCAGAGAAGATGATACAGCCTGCCAGAATGGCTTGGAGACGGAGGAAGAACCTCTGCTCCGAGAGAACCCCAGGCGGTTTGTCATTTTTCCCATCCAGTACCGAGACATCTGGAAGATGTACAAACAGGCCCAGGCCTCTTTCTGGACCGTGGAGGAGGTGGGTACTGTACTTTGAGTGCTTTACTGAGTGACCTTAGGAGGAAAATATTGAATGCAACAATGTTTAAAGAATGTCTAACCATCATGGCAGTTACAGCAAAGGTTTTGACAGTTGCTGCTGCTGCTACTTTCCACTGAGCACATACTGATATCCACACATGTAATGAATGAACTGAGACAGGTGTGCTTTTGATGGGGTTTTTTTTAGGTCGATCTATCCAAAGACTTGGCACACTGGGACCGTTTGAAGGCAGAGGAAAAACACTTCGTCTCCCACGTCTTGGCCTTCTTTGCTGCCAGCGATGGTATCGTCAATGAGAACCTGGTGAGACTAGTTTGCAGGCCTCTGAAGACAATGCAAGATTATACATTTTGCATGTAGATTTAGAACAAGCTCATTTGATGCATTGGCAGCTGAACTGCAAAATTAATGAAAAGTGATGTTACTAGAAACCCCCCAAAAATGACTTAAAAGATAACCATACTTGATGTGTTAACATAAATGCAGATGGCACTCTGAAATTTGTTTTTACTTGGTGTGGTTCAAGTGTTTTTTGGGACTTGCACGCTTCATCGCAAATGTTTTTAATCTACACAACAGGTGCAGAGGTTCAGCCAGGAGGTGCAGGTCCCTGAAGCACGATCCTTCTACAGCTTTCAGATCCTCATAGAGACTGTCCACTCAGAGATGTACAGTATGCTCATCAACACTTACATCAGGGACCTGAAGGAGAGGTCAGTTAATCATGGTGGCTCTATTTTATTTAGTTTTTATATTAGCAAGTCGGAGAATAGTTTTTGTGTCATGTTTATGTTGTAATGAAAGCATGAATCCTTTACCTGCTTCTGTATGAGCTGCTATTGTAAACTTTCTGGAGATTTAACAAACTGTAGCACCTGAGGTTTAAATACAGCGGACCTAAAATTTCAATGCAGACTGTTTTGTTTATTGAAGTAATGTCCAGCAAATCATCATTTACCCAGCTTTATTTTTTCATAATGGATGATAAAACTTAAATCCTATCACATTCTGCTTCTAAATATTATTCTTGTAGCACCATGAAAACATGCATCAAAGACGCCTCGTAATTAACCTGTGATTGTAAAGTCAGTCTCAACCAGTAAGAATGTTTTAAAAAGTCTTTTTTGGCAGCATTTATTTATTATATTTCAAGACATGTAAACAGTTCAACAGGAAATGCTTCCAGAATATAATCAGACTGTCCGCAGCCTGGATTCAAACACTCACTTTAAACTTCATTTGGTCCAGTTTTAAAGCGTTGAAGCCGCAGTCACTCATTTCTAAACATTCACATCCTCACCATGACGATATGATTGGTATGTACCATCACTGAGCCCAGCCTCATGATCAGTGATTCATAACACTGTTTTTCTTGTGTTATGTCTCAATGACTTACGCATCAAAGATAGAAAATCATGCAAAAGTAAAATGCAAAGTTTGAAAGGTGTTTATACATATAAACACCTAATACCCCGAAACAAGGAAAAAAAACATTGTATTGTTACAATTAATCAGCCTCATGTGCCTGCAGCTACATGAATACCATGATTATTACAGTCATGTATTTTTAATATTTTTGTGCATGCACTGGAACTGGTTTATATCTGCTGCCGTATTGTACACAGAGTCACAGGGATATGACATAAGGATAACATGAATGCTCGATGTCCCAGGCTCTCTGTGTCTGTACTTGTCTCACTGACAGATTAAAAGCTGATAAATATTCAACTGCGTGTTCAGATAGTCTAACGACGTAAACGTAGGCAAATGAGTGCTCTCCAGTTTGTGCTTTGAATGAGGAAATGAAATGGTTTGTCAGACAGCTGTGTCAGGCCTAGCAGGAGGGAAGGAGTCAGAGAAAGGCAGCTACCTGGTGACTGATCCACTGTTTAAGTTACCTTTATTTATGTAGCTGGAAACATTAAAAATGTTTCTCATCCTCGGATGAGCAGATTCAGAGTTTTCACTGAGCCTGCTTTCTAGGACAGACTACTGCACCTGTTCGTCACAGGTTAAGTCGAGACCGCTCTGCGGCAACTGCCGTTGTTTTCCCAGCTGCTGCAGCTTTGATGTGCCTCCAGACAACAAACGTCACTCATCAACAGACTTTTTACAGATGCTTTTAGGTCTAAACATTCAGCAAACTCCAGGAGTCTTGTTGCAATATTTTTACCCTGTTCCTGAGTGTCTTTGATTAAAGACAAACAAAGCAAACTATTCCCACGTATTGTTACTACAATATAATTACACATTAAAAAGTCTTTAGTTCATGTGTTTTTATGTTTGTGTGTTTTAGGGACTATTTGTTTAATGCCATTCAGACCATGCCTTGTGTGAAACGGAAGGCAGACTGGGCCCTGCAGTGGATAAACGACAGCAAATCCCCCTTTGGTAAGGGAGAAACAAAACTCGACAAAAGCGATTCAATTGAAAACTAAATATAACATTAAACTGTCATCTAAAAGGAACCTCACGTTTTATCAGTTAACAGTAATTTTTGACATTTGTGCCCCAGGGGAGCGAATTGTGGCTTTTGCAGCTGTGGAAGGCATCTTCTTCTCTGGTTCATTTGCTGCTATCTACTGGCTGAAGAAGAGGGGCCTAATGCCTGGCCTTACCTACTCCAACGAGCTCATTAGCAGGGACGAGGTGAGACTAATTTACACACAAAAATATGTGTTCTGATGTGTTGAAAGGATCCCTGAGTTGTGAGTGAATTATACTTGTGGGTAAGAGGAAGCAGCACATATTTAAAATGGAGGTGTGGCATTTATGTAATTATTTCTTTCCAAATGACAGCGTGGCACAGAGTGCTTTCCATCTAGATGTATCTGTTGTCAGTCTTTTGTGACTAAATGCACAGATGCACATAATGACCATAAGTTTGAACTGTTATGGAAAACCTTAAGAAATAGTAACAGTATGTCCTGCCTTTACCTGCTTTGTCATGCTTATAACTGGTATGACTCTCCTTGACTTGTGTAGTACCCTCAGCGGCCATATTAATAAGAGCTGTATAATTCATATATGCTGTAAAGACGGCATTGGTCTTTAAAAATAAGTCAAATGCTAAGAATAAACACGAAAGATTAAACAGCAATCATCAACACCACTATACTATCAAAGCTGGCAGCAGAGACAACACTGCACATTCACCTTGCGCTTTGGAAAATGCCCTCAGACAGATATTTCCCTGTTCTAGCAAACACTGTACAACAACAGCTCTGCACTGGCTGTTTTGAGAGTCAGATTTTCAAAATATCTTATTGTTACATTAAAAAATCAAGAGCCTCAAACAAACTAACTAGTTAATATAACAATATAACAAGTTTTTGGTCATTTATGCTGACCGTATGGTGGCAGACTCCTTTTACATCTTCCTGACACCCAGTTTTCTTTCACTCAGCATTCATGGTGTTGAAACTAATCATCATGCTATTAATTAACAATTACAAAATAGTATTTGTTGGACATGCAGTTCCCTTACAATTCACCAGGGGGTGCTGTAGCAACCATGACCATCATTGCTCTTCCTTGAGATCAAGCTGATGTAATAAATGCTTTTGTGTAAACACAAGTCTCCTAAAATAAACCTGGGACTAAGTACACCATAAATACACATTTTTTCAGATCAGCTGTTCTGACATGTTTTTTGTTCTTTGCTAGGGTCTGCATTGTAACTTTGCCTGCCTGCTGTACAGCTACCTGGTGAAAAAGCCATCAAAGGACAGAGTCAGAGACATCATCACCAAAGCTGTTAGCATCGAACAGGTCGGCTAATGGTACACATTACATACATTACATGCTTGCTTATTAAATGCTGTTCACCTCATACTCCTATTCATTTTGTCTGCACTGACTCACATTGCAGTGGATCAGTTGTAGCTATACAGCAGGGGTGGAGAACTCCAGGCCTCAAGGCCCGGTGTCCTGTAGGTTTTAGATATGTCCTTGATCCAACACAGCTGATTTAAATGGCTAAATTACCTTCTCAACATGTCTTGAATTTCTCAAGAGGCCTGATAATGAACTAATCATTTGATTCAGGTTTGTTCACCCAGGGTGATATCTAAAACTTGCAGGACAGCGGCCCTTGAGGCCTGGAGTTCCCCACCGCTGCTTTACAGCATGACATTTTGAAGCAATAAAATCTTAATAGGTCGTACCAGTGCTATAAGTCACTAATTGTTATTATTCATATACAGGAGTTTCTCACAGAGGCCCTGCCAGTAGATCTCATAGGAATCAACAGTTGCCTCATGAAGCAGTACATTGAGTTTGTGGCTGACCGGCTTCTCACTGATCTCGGACTGACCAAGGTAATGCTAATAATCATTAGTTCAAAAACCTCTGCACACCTGAATGGGTGAAATTAAACACAACTCAAGCACGCTGTCTCTCTTATTGCTGATACATTTGTTAAATCACTACATTTCTGATGAAGGTCCGCCTGACCTTCACCAGTACCTCATAAATGTGTTGGCAGTAAGCGAGACAGCAGGAGGTTTATTTAACTGTTTAATTCAAATAATCATAAAATAAGTGTCATGAAAAACCACATGCCCAAGCCTTCATGCTATAGTAGCTGTAACACTAAAGCAGGGAACCTCTGGATCAGTGATACCCATAGAGCATGAAAAATTACCATACAGACATGTGCTTTACATTTAAATGCGTTTTTAAAATTTTAAATCTATTAAACATCTAGTGCAAAATGAGGTATTTGGTGTTATAAGCTTACTTCTTTTTGTCTTTTTTCCTCACTTTTCTTTAATCCAAGGTTTACCAAGCTGAAAATCCATTTGACTTCATGGAGTCCATCTCACTCGAGGGGAAAACCAACTTCTTTGAGAAACGCGTGGCGGAGTATCAAAGGTTCGGAGTCATGTCGAGCATGATGGACGGTGAATTCACACTAGACGCAGACTTCTAAAAACTGACATGGCATGTTACTGTATATTTGTTACATTTGGCCAACCTATTTATTTTTTTCCAAACAGTTATTATACAACAGAGTCTTACTGTAGCCTTATTGTAATACTGATACAGTGCTACAAAGTGAAGGTTGTACTCTTTTTTTTGTTTTGTTTTTTGGGATTTTTTTTTTTCTTATTAGAGATGGAGAATTATTTAGCAACCAGTACAAATACAAATAGAATGGGTGAGCATCAGCATTTTGTCTTCATGACAAAATAATGAAGGAGGTGACATATATGAGTATTTCTTTCCTCACTGACCATTTTGGATAATAAAAACACAGAATATATTTTAAATTTTCTGCTTCTGGTTGCTTGTTTCTATGGCAAATTGCTTTAATATTTTCTAACTTTTAGAATAAAATAAAAATGTTTTGCCAAATATGTGTAGGTGTTGTAAATGAATGCAAGAGGTAAATGTTTGTACAGCTGAGAACCAACAACAGCCTTATTCTCAAATGTAGGTGACAGATAATAAATGCGATGTGGGTCATTTTACGATCGGTGGACAATGTGGGCTTCAAAAATTGTAAATAGTCAAAAAAGGACTCTTTATTTTCTAAATTCCTGTTATGCACTTAAGAAAAACAAATAATAAACCATCAAAAAATTGGATTCTTTCAGCTCAGGCATCAAAGCTACATTTTTTTATGCAATACTGCTGTGCTGTGCTTGTGCTATGACATGAAAAAGTGGATTTTATAAATATTGTTTTAGAAATTATTACCCTTTAAATTAAAGATAGTCACCCTCATACTAAATATTCATACAGTTTCATACAGCATATTCATTTAAACACCTTTCAGAACCTACCTTTTTTTAGTGATTTTAGTATTTATTTCTGAGTGTTTGGCTGAATACACTTTTTTCATACACTTTTCATATAATAATTGAAACTATGTTACAAAGGCAATAGATTAAACCCTTGTGAGCTAAGAAAAAGATTTATGATTATGTTATGAAAAATTATAAAGCACCAGAGTCAATATTAGAGTAACAGTGTTGCACAAGATAACATGGCTGAATGGATTTTTTTAAATTCACAGATTATGACATAAATCTAACAAAAAAAATACTCAGGACCATGGATATATTGTTTAATAATATTCGGTATGTTGTTAACATGTTTGTACAGTAATGTTTTATATATGCAGTCACAGGATTTCGAGCAACTGGGTTGCAAATCAGTGCTAATATTAGTGTTTTCTCAGAAAAAAAAAAACATGTGAGCTGTGTAATGTAATAAAGCATGAAAGTGAAGAATAAATGCAGTTAAATAAAAGAAGAAAATTTGAAAAATTAATTTGTTTTCTTTTTGTAATGTGGGTAAAATCAGTTATAGTGACACAATCTACACAAATTTGTCAAAGATTTAGTGTTTTGGAGTTAACACCTGACTGGATTGTGTCACTTCTTTTTCGTTTCACTGTTTTATCGCTTTCTTTTACAGGATAATTAAGCTTTAGTAACAGGGTTGCACGTGTGTTGTGCTGGACAACTTGCTGTGTGTACTTACAGATCTTTAAAATATGTTAATGTTAAAAAAAAATGTTTAAAAAAAGGCTTAACAGTTACGAAAGACTATCAACACAATCAAAACAGAAAAAGTGGGTTGTAACTTATTTTAGTTGTTATATTTGTTTAGTTGTTATTTTGTATTTTAAGTAATAGTTTGGAACCACTTTTTCAACAACTAGGTTTACATTTAGTCTCAGGACAGGTGTAATTTACACAGAAAATGTATGTTTTAGTATTTTGTGCATGGGTTGTTTTCAAATTCATGGGTAAGACAGAAAAGCTCCTGTACTTACAGAGCGGCTCGTGTAAGTGCATGATGCTGTCGTGGCCAAACCTGAGAGTGTGAGCTTTTAAATAGTGAGCAGATGTAGTATTGATATGCTGCTGTTTGTAGCCTTGATGTTAACAGTCAGATTAGATTAGCCACTCCTCCGTTAGCACGGGCGCTGGAAATGATAGCTTCAGCTAGTGTATGCGCAATTTTGAAAGATGGCTGGAGACTTGCGAGGTCTTGCGCTGGAGAAAGCCGAGCTTCTTTCCAGCCACTTGAAGGAGCTACTGTCTTCGGGACAGGGATATGTTCGGGCTCGCTTCGGGGTTGACTTGGGTCTGAAGCCCGAGCTGTACCCGACGTGGGTCATCCTGTCCACGGCCGCGGCGGGTCTTCTGCTACTGCTCAGTCTGTCGTGGGCCGCTGTTTGCGGCGGGCTGCTCGCCGGGAAAAAGCGGGGATCCCCGGTCACACACGGCAGCAGCAGCGGCGGCGGCGAGCCCCTCAAGGCCGGTTTCGCTAAAACTGCCAAACCAGAAGAGCAGAAGAAGAAGAACAAAAAGAAAACGGTTGAAAAGGTACCGCAGCCAGCCTTTACCGAGCCGTCTAATCACAGCGGGTCAGTCACAACAAGCGCCGGTGTTCATTTAACTCCTAAACATAAGTGCTCCCTCTGCAAAACAGCTCAGTTAGACACTTATTTTATTATTTTATTAACAAAAGCTGTTAAGTTTGGCGTTAGCTAGCCAGCTAGCTACCTGGCATGTATGAATTGTCGGTCGTATAGCTCGTCGTATACTTTGTTTACACAGCACAAATTAGGCCATCCAGGGACAATCCCACGACCCACTTACAAGTGACAAAAATAAACCAGTAATCTAACTGCATATGGATAAGGTACTGTGTTTTATTAAGAAAGGGAAGGTGTTATCGGTGTTTTCAACCACCTGATACTCCTGTTTAGCTAGCTAGTTTAGACGTCATCGTTAGCCACCTGAAGCTTCAACTTTCGCTTTGATGAGTGAAAATAGTTTTAAAGACGTCCGCAAACCAGGCGCGCTTCTTTAAAGCTCGTATTTAGAAAGCGATAATCTATTTAATCTGAGAGATATAACTTTTAAAACAAGCTAACAAGACAATAAGTGTGTTATTAACCAGTAATACAAGGCTTAATAATTTAGTGTAGACGCAAAAACTGTCGTTTTTTTTAAGCAAGTTGATATTTTCTTTAACGCTGGGATAAGGGAACTCCCTGTTTTTCTGGGTTTTCATGCTTTATGTTGCTTATCTGTGTCATTTCACACACCCCCCCAGAAGTCTCAGTCCAATGGACAGCCAGTGACTGTGGCTCAAGAGGAAGTTAAAGTGGCTGAGGCAGTTTCTAAGCTGGCAGCACAGATCAAAACTGAGAAGGTATGATCAAAATTAAGGAAATGTGAAACCACTGGTGGGCAGAGTAGGAGCGGCATTTCCCTGAATTGCTCAGTTTTGTTGATGTTTTGCAAGATAGTTTTATTATTGGTGACAGTACTGCTGAAACTCCATTTCTGCACAGTGGGGAAAAAAATACATTTGGAGACTACTGTTGGGATGATAAAGGATAATAAAAGACATTAAGTGCAGTAAACTTCTTATTATGAGGTAACTTGATTGTTCTTTTATTTCTGTCCACAGAAGCAGGAGGTGCAAGCCCCGGTGCAGGTGAAGAAGAACAAGAAGAAGAACAAGACAGATGTGAAACCAGTTCAGCTTTTGTCTTCAAATGATGGAAAGGAACCTGATGACGGTACGGCTCAACCGTTGAGGCGGAAATGTCACAATAGCTTCTCATTTTCAAACAGACAGTTTAATTTTGTGCAATATGTGCTTCTCATACATGTCCTGTCATTCTGATGTCAGCCAGACTCTTTAAAATACAGTAATGAGCAAATTTCCTTCAGAGTCCGGTATACACCACATCCCCTTAGAATATGGTGTTATCTTTTGTGTGTATGTGTGTGTGCGTCATCCAGGTGTGTGGGAGACAAAAGTCAGTAACCGAGAAAAGAGGCAGCAGCGCAGGAAGGAAAAGGGTCCTGAGGACTCTGGCGGTCCAGGAAGTGTGGAAGCACCAAAAACACACGTGGAGGCATCTGTACCAGCAGCAGTTAACAAGAAGAACAGAGGAAACCATGGTATTCATGTAGAAGGAATTCACTATGTTTAAATATAGTCACCACCCACTCTTTTAGGTACACCTGTTCAGGTGCTCATTAACACAAGTATCTAATCAGCCAGTCACATTGCAGCAACTCAGTGCATTGAGGCAAATGTATTTTTTATTCTAAAATGACAGAGATGGTAGCATATTCAGTGTGCAATTTTGATAAATAGTCTACCCACATTATCACACAGTAATTATGTGGTAATATGACAGGTTACTCAAGCTTTCCAATCCTGTTTCAGAGTCTTTTCATTCAAGAACCACTGGAAAGGGAGATGCAGCCAGTGAAGCCGTTAAAGACAAAGGTAAACCATTTTTTTTATGTTGCTTTCTTAAATGTGAACTTATCCAGAGTTTTAAGGTAATACGGAGGTGATTTTGAAGTTGCTCAGTCCAGTGAAATTTCAGTATTGCTCGTAAGTGTTGCTTTCTTGTCAGTGAACTGGTCTGAACTCCCCTCCTGTGATATATTTTGAACAAAACTGTCACTGAGGGACTCCATGTCTTTCCTGCTTGCCTGTTCCCTCAGTTTCCTCCAGCTGGAGGAAGGAACCTTTGGTCAATGGTGGAGGCTGGAATGATATGCCCTTGAAGATCCCAGGTCAGATGAGCACTATGGAGGGAAACAAGTGGAGTGCTATCTCAGCAGCTACACATTTCAGAGCCCAGTCAGAACCCCAGCCGTGGGCTCAGGAGTCACAAGGTACCATCTAGACCTGAGTAAAACTTTTTACACCACAAATTAGATATTAATAGTTTGTTATGACATAAGAGATTCCAGACTCGACATACTGAAGGAGTTTTCTCTCTACACGAAACATTAGAGCTGATAATGAAATGAAATGACCTTTGCTCGCTTTCCACTAGCATAGTGCCGATTCCGGACACCAATCTAGCACCAGTTTCAACAGAAAGAGAATAAAACCAGGGCCAAAAAACTGGCGCAAGCACAGCAGTTTAAACTAGTGATGTCAGTGGCTGTGGGAGACCCTTCCGCAAGAAATTCATCAATAATTGGCAGGTGTAGCCCACAAATCCTCTAAATTCTATGTAAAAATAATTTCTTAATGCTTTCCAAGTGTGGGCTGGTTCTCAGAAGACACCATAACAAAACTGGCTCTGTCACAGCACTGGCACCTTGTTAATTGAAAGGAGGGATGAGAGTACTGACATAATCTAGTCAGGGTGTAGTGAAAATAAGACAGTATGTTAATGAAATTATAACCTGAGCTAACATTTAGTAAGCGGATATGACAGCAGGTAAAATCTTTGAGAATCTAAACTTGAGTAAAATGCTGCCTCAACAAGGGCAGCCCAAATAATACCCCGTCTTGTCCTGATGGATTATAGTCAGACAAATTCCTCCTTGTGGATGTCAAGCTGACTGTAAGCCTGCCAAGGTAAACACGGTGCATTTATCATGAAACTGAGCAGAGTGTTTGGTAAAACTAGAGTAAGCCTTTGTGTATAATGTGATTTTGATTTATTTAGTTATTTTGTCTCTAGGAGACTGGATTTCATGCTGTGAGCTGGTCAAGAAAAAGTGCCAGTGGAAAATAGACAAGATAGTCCAGCCTCATATTAGAAACCTCGCTGTTAACGTTTAATCTCTGCTGCAGTTTGTTTGCATTCCACCAGCATAACCTGTCTTTCTGTGTGCCGTCAGCAACAGCGTGGAGTGGCATTGATGGCCGAATAAAGGCTGACCTCAGCCCAGTGTCCTTCTCCATGCTGGGACTAAACACCACAGGTTTGTTGCCCAGTCACACTCCAGACTCTTCAGCTGTGTCCACACTGGAAGCGAGACGAAGCGAGTCGGTGACACTCGGCAAAATAACTGCTGCCAGCACAGAGTGGGCAGGACCCAGGATAAGACTTGCGACTGACGGAACTGAAGCGACTAACAATGAAAGCTCGTGATGCCGTTGATTGGCATGTGACCTGGCAGTAAATACATGACAGGGTTACCGAGGCAACCAGACGCAGGAATGTCTGCAAGCAACCAGCCGTCAGCTTCAAGGCGATTAATCGTTTCCAGCGTGGATGCTTATTGATTGATTAATTATTGTCATGGCTAGACTAATGATTCTACGTCCCTCATTAAAATAAATAAAACAATAAATAACCCTCTGTCTCATACAGATCCAATTTCAAATTCAGTGGAGCTGCAGTGGGCAAGCCGCCCTAAGGTTGATGATGAATGGTCAGGATTCAGTAAGTAGCTATGCATCAAATCCTACTCAAAAGATTATCATGTTTTTCCATCTAATTAACTTCCATCTGTATTGTGTAATTTGTTTGTTTGTTTGTTTGTTTAGATGGGATGGCAGCAGCAGATCCCAGCTCTGACTGGAATGCCCCAGTGGAGCATTGGGGAAACTATGAGGAGCCCCCCGTGTTGGTGACACCAGCTCCTGTGCAGAAAGAACAGCCTGTCCCCAGCAAGGTGTTTTTTTTGTTTTGTTTTGTTTTTATCTTGGCTTCTTACAGTACTGTTTATATAACAGGCTTCCCATAAATTGATATGCATGTGTTATTGTTGCGTCAGGTGTTGGAGGATGAGAGGGACACAGAGGATCCGTCCGGCGGAGAAGCCAAATCGAAAAAGAAGAGGAAAAAGAAGAAGAAAACAGAAGAGGAGACTGCAACTGACGCTCAGGTAATAAACCAAACCAAGCTGATAAAATCAGTATCAGGTCTTCAAGTGAATATTTAACCTTTTGTAATATAATCATTTCTTGGGTTGTAGACGGTGAGCACGGTGCACGTAGTCAACACAATACCCAAACCCCAAGAGCTTCCTGCACTGCCCTCCAAAAAGCAGAATGCCAGCATATCCTCCTCTCAGAGTAGGTTTCAACATCTCTGACTCCAAATCTGTGTTCACTGTGTTGTAATCATTTCTAAGAGCGGCTTATTTAGGTTTCATTTAAGCAGAAGTCACTATCTGTGGGTATATACCCAAGGTCATTAATCCATAGTTTTCTCGTGACACGCCCACCTGGCGGGCAAAAGCAGTACTGCGGTCCTTTGCCCTCCAGCCATCCATTGAACATCTTTCAGTTTCACTTAGCTAAAATCCCAGAGAGTTGCTGTTCTATCAGATGCACTAATCAGTATTTACTTACAGCTGCCAGAAGGGCGTAAACTATGGCACCAACTTGTCGACACACCTCTCCTAACCCTGCCTTACAGGCCAAATCGCACCAAACCCTGCTTCCCCACAGCGACCCAGGCTGTCATTGGCAGCTCATTTAAACTGTAGGAGTGATTTAGCTGACGTTGGAAAAATACTTGGGCAACTTTACTATTATGACATGTCATTAATGTGACAAATTAATAATACTGAAACTTTTCTGGCGCTACACTGTAAAAGTCCCAAGTTAAGAAAATGTAAGATTTACGTTTGGTTGAGTTTTTTTGGACAAAAAGACCGTATCTGTTTTACTGTTTTACTGCGCAGCCTTTTCCTTTGTCTTTACATTAATGAATGTACTCACACAGGAAACGCACAGACCAGCTGAGTGTATTGTAAGTCAGCCCACATGATGCTACTCAGTCCATCAGATCATTTATTCAGAGCACATGTGAAAACTGCACCTTTTCATTATATTTATTTTTTGTAAATTAAACATTTTGGAGACATATTTGAAGGCAAATAAAGTTTTGAATTTACAAAGAAATTTACAAACCTTAATCTACTTAAAATAAGAAATTAACATTTTATTATTATTTTATTAGATTATTCTCCAGGGCAGTGTGAAAATGAATAAAACACATTGTTGAAACACTGTTGAATTTTACTTTCAGAGTTTTATTTGATAGTCAGTTTTTGACTATATGCAGACACCACAACTGTCAGGCTACTTTGAAATATATTGCACTGAATTATATTTATGATATTCTGGACCTTTGTTTGAGGAAATTTTCTGTAACTGGATGCCCTTAAATTTCAATTGAAAATCTTTTTTTTTTTTTTTTCCTTTAATCTCCGTGCAGAGAGGTCAGAGCAGATTGCGGAGCCTCTGAAACCCTCCCAGAAGAAAAAGGTCCGAAGGGAAACATGAAGTCACTTCACAGGTCCAGACAAAGCATATGCAAATGATTGTTAAACGTGTCACATGCAATAATCACCAGGTACACAGTTCAGAGATCAGTTTCACAAACAAAAAAGTAAACAAGCAGAAGGTATCAACTGCTTAGCGAAATTCAGAGATGAAATGTAGTCCTATGGACTGAAAGCTTAACTAATTTGCACTATTTGCTATACTGCAAACAGAGTGGAGTTTGGGGTGAGGTGGGCTTTTAGTGGAGGTACATATTTAATGACAGCAAAGGTGTTTTGTTTTGAGGGGTTTTTTTGCCCCCTCTGAGAGTGTATGTAATTGTTAACCCCAAAAAATAAAATGGTTTTAAATTTTTATTTCTTTTGTGATTTTATTTTTTATTTTTTTTTACAAGAAAACCACACTTTTTTGTTCCCCGCAGTGTTGCACTTTGTTTTGATTGCTGTGCAGAAGCCCCCCTATGACTTATTGAAAGGTTATGGAGCAGAGAAATCTACCTATCTCACTCACATGCCCATATGTACACTGACAGATTAAGATACTCCTGCTCTTTATAGTGGGTATGATGTGACATCCCTCATCCCTCAACTTTTCTTTTATATAGGAATACAACCAGCCTATACTGTCCTATACTGGAAAGAGTTGTGTCACCGCCATCAGTGCAGACTGACTTGGATTAATTGCAACATCATTTGAAAACCTTCACCAATCTGAGAATGACAGCAATCACCAGGCAACTCTAAAAAGAAGCTGCTGTCCTGTTTTTTACTCTTGCAGGACTGAACCACAACTCATAGCTCTGTCAGCATACATATGGCATGTGAGTGTAGTTTTGAGATAGGTTTGTTTATCCTTTTGTCTAATATTTCTGTCCTTTGTCCTACAGCAGAGTGCAAACACTCTGCTGTAGGGTGTGTAGTTTGCGCTTTTAGTGAATGAATGAGCAGCAGCTGTGGTCCATGTCAGTTACACTGGTGTTAAAGGAATCTTAGCCGTAGAAGCACGTCCATTACTGTCCAATTCCTAACTGTACACCTGTCTGACTGTATGCACAAAACACAGCTTTGCTAAAAATGAATAAAAACACTTCTGTCTGAGCTTCAGGGTGTCAGGGAGAGAAAATGTTGGGATGCTGAAAGATGGTAAATGATATGATATATATTCTTTTTGAATGACGGATTGGATTTTTGATATTAAACAACTGATTCTGGATCCCCACTGGAGACTAACTGTACATCCAGACTGCAGTAACTGATATGAACCACCAGGAGGCACTGTATTGTGAAGTTACTAGTGGGATTAAACTATACCGCAGTAGCACTACAAAAGTGTAATCCCTCTACTTTTATCAACAATATCTCCCTGAGTATGTCTGTCTTTTATCTGAGTGGATTGTATTTAGATTTTTTTTCCATACCTAATGATCACTTCTGAACTCTTGTGATTTTTTTTTAACATTTCTTCCATTTTCGTGCTAGAAAAAGCCATGCCATATGTACAGATTGTAAGGGCTTTTTCCAGTTCTGTAATTGCACTGTGCAAAAGGCTGTATTTGATTCCTTTTGATGTTGAAGAAATGTTTTTGCTATCTTTTGCATAATCTGAACTATTTTAACCTTTTTAGTTTGGACCTTTGTTCCAAGAATGGGCAAAATGTTTTTGACCTAAACTGAGAATGAAGTAGAGCAGCTTTAACTCCACATCTAAGTTGATTTTAAACAAGACACACACACACATGCATACACACACACAGAATTACACGCATATATAAAAGGAATTTAATTCCATTGCCTTAACTTGTAGTTGTATAGAAAGTGCATTGGAGTCCTTTTTATAGTTTCCATCCAATTGCAAGTTTTGATGTCAGAATTGATTTAATTTTGCATGACTTTGATAATAGAATGAGATAAAGTGATCAAACTTTTGCTTTAAATGTTAGTACTTGGTCCACTCATAGTACCACTCAGTATCTATACTGTATTAGCTTTCTGTATGGAGACAAATTGCAGCTTTCATGTGGGCATCCAGTGTAAGAGGACATTACCATGTTTTTCTGAGATGTAGTGCATCAAGGCGTCGATCAGCTGATGGTGGTAGTTGTTGGTAGACCTGGTAGATCGCAGAGGATAAAGTGATATGTCACTGTGGTTTCAGGTGCCCTTTTGTTAAATTTTTACTGATGAATATGATGATGACTCAATCAATGTATTTATATACTTGTCTCTAGGAAATGTTTTTTTGTGAATGGTTTTGTTTAATGAGGAAATAAAAATGAAATTTCTATGTTTGTTTGGTAAAGATGAAAATTAAATGAGAAGTGCTTGTATCACATTGTCATGGAAATGGTTTTTTTTGTGTTGGAGAAAATATCCAGTTAGCAGGCCAGAGAAAGACAGGCTCAAATAACCACTTCTTATGACCAAGGTATGCAGAAGAGCATCGCCTCAAATCTCAAAGCAGATGAGCTACACCAGCAGGAGACCATACTAGGTGCCACTCCTGTCAGCTAACCAAAATAACCAGGGTCACTAAAATTGAACCAAAATCACTGCCCGATTTAATAAGTCTCAATTTCTGCTACAGCTTTCAGATAGTGGAGTCATAATTTGATGTAAACAACATGAAATAATGGATCCATCCTGCCTTGTTGAGCTAGTGATGGTGTAGTGGTGTGGGAGATATTTTCTTGGTATATTTTGGATGCCTTAGTACCAACTGAGCATAATTTCAATGCCCCAATTACCTGAGTATTGTTCCTGACCATGTCAAATTCTTATCTCAAACATATAGAGCACCTTTGAGGCATAGTGGAAAGGTAGAGTCACAGCATGGATGTGCAGCCAAAAAATCTGCAGCCACTATGTGATGCTATCACGTCAATAGGGAGCAAAATCTCTGTGCAATGTTTCCAGCACCTTATTGAATCTATGCAATAAAGATTTAAGACTGTTCAGGAGACAAAAGAGGGTCGCATCCGGTACTACCAAGGTGTACCTAATGAAGTGACCAGTGAGTGTATGACATCATGAAAGAAGTGTATTGTATGATTCCTTAAGTTTGCATGGTTACCAGGAGGCTTGCCTTAAATTTATCTTCCACATTTAGCCAGCATAGCTGTTTATGTTTCTTGCAAACATTTGTACAGCAAGTATGATGAAGAGCTAATTTGGCTGCTCTGTTCAATGCAGTTTCAAGGTTTTATTTTGGAGGGGGTTTTAAGACGTTAGCAGGAATGTATCCAGAGTATTTCCTTGAAGTAGCATCATCTTTTCCAGTCTGAGATCAGTATGACTAGATCAAGATAGGAGAATTTAGATTTTGTTTTAATGACCTCAACTGAAACCCTTTGGATAGACAGGTTGAGTTCAGCTATATTAGCAAGAACATTCCTACTATTAAACGCAATACAAATATAAATACAAAATGGGTTTTTTTTGTTTTTAAAAAAAAAAAATAGTATTATTAATTTGCAGCCTTTTAGTAATGCCTTGCAAGTCCAACATATGAATTTTCCCTACTACTAATTTAGGTGATGCACATGTTGCATTACCAACATGCATTCTTTTTTGACATCATCTTCAAAATAATTAAAAAAAAATTGAAAATAAAGGTGGCCCCAAACTACTGCCTTGTTGAACGCCGCAACATATCTTTTTTTACTCCTATAAAAACGGCCTTTAAAGAACACTCACTCTGCCAGAGAGCTAACCTTTAATCCAAGTGCAGACTTTGAGAAATGTCATGTTTGATATTAGCAGTTAACGGTTTATATAGTGGTATATGTAGCCTATACAGATGGTGGTCAGTGACACTGAAACATAGAAATAGTATTACTAATAGTGCCATGTTAACCATCAAGTATGGGATGGCTAAATCAATAAGTAATGTTGAATGGTACCATTGCTTTGTTTACTGTTGTTAACAGATGTTAACAGTTCCCTGTTGTTCATAATTTCTTTCTAATGTAGTTTGTTTGCCGTCAAAGTAATCCCAAGTCTGGGATGAATAAAGTGAAGACTCACTGCTTACTACAGTACAAATCTGTGTCACTAGTCAGGACTCTGTCAGACCCTGGCTACAGTAACCCTCTTGCGGCCAAAACACTGCATCCGTCAATGTGGCTAGGCAGTCGCGTGGCACACAGAGCCTGACCTCCTTCGCTTCATCTCTCTCCATCCTTTATCTCTCAGTTCATTTAGGATTTACCGGCTTTTAATCTCTCACAATCTCTGGCTCACTGTCCATTCGCATTCACTTCAGTGTACCATCATGGTTTTTCCCCATTCTTCCCTTTTTTGGGGGGGATTGTGTGTGTGTGTTTTTTCCCTTCTTTTTGTGTGCATGAGAGGCAGATGTATTAATAGAGAAGGTCACTCTATAATGGATGCTACTGTGGTTGCTTAAAGCATTGCTATGAAAAGCATTTGCTAATGCTGCTTTGAAAAAAAAAATCTATCCCTGTGTCTGAAATGCAGAGGTCTGATGCAGCTACAAACTAAAACAAGAGCATAGCAACTTGCTCATCTATTCTGAAAGAGATTATCGCATGTACTGTTCCTTTGTTTAATAAAACTTCAGACACACTCACTGTTAATATGGAAAATCTATTCAGCCTGGAAAATGGGACCATGACTTTGAGATTTTGTCTTATTCCAGCATGTCTGATCAGTGTTAAGTCATGGCAGCAGAAGAGGAAAATCCCCTAATGTGCCGATGATGCTGTCCACCCACTGGAGCTTAGCAGAGCTGTGGTCACTGGCCCATCTGTCAGGCTTGGTCTGTGATGTTTGCACAGACAGACAGAGACAAACTGGCACGAAATTAACTGAAGTTTCATGCTCTTAACATTGCAAAAAGCACATCAATCTATTGCTTTTTGAGGCTTTTGTTTAAGCAAGAAAAAAATGGTGCCATGAAATTATCTCTTTTGGTTTCAGTGTTAAGCACCTGGTGTCAAAAAAGAGGGCTGTGAGGGTCTCTCTTGACCTGTTGTTCCTTTTTCTGTGCACAATGCTTTTTTGATTAAACAGATTTAGTTAAAACTTATATATTGAAAGCTGAAATAATGAAAATATATATATTCAGTGATGAATCAGTAATGTTTTTGGCATAGCCACACCTTTTTTTTTTTTTTTTTTAAAATTGTCTTGTG
>VUQG01001020.1:0-17198 GCA_015106755.1 Etia nguti | reverse complement strand
GTGTACACCACTTTGTATTGGTCTTTCACGTGGAATTCCAATAAAATTGATTCATGTTTGTGGCTGTAATGTGACAAAATGTGGGAAAGTTCAAGGGGGCCGAATACTTTTGCAAGCCACTGTATGTGAAGCGTAGTTTGGATCTTCTTTTGCTGCTGGTTCAATCAATTTTGGTTGAAGAGAGAAAAAACCTGCAGCTTCAGAATCTAGCGCAAAAAAAGACGTAAAACAAAGCGCGGACCCGCCGACGCATCAGAATCAGAGCTGTCGGGTGAGAAAGCCGACAGCTCTGATTCTGATGCCTAGGCGGGTCCACGCTTTGTGTTTACGTCTTTGTGCAGAATCCGTGTACCTGCTCTCATTTACTGTTTTAGCTGTTTGGTGGTTGTTGAAATTTTGTGAGGTTTAACCTGAGATTCTGGCGTTTCGGGCAAAATAAATTTATATTTAAAAATCGATTCAGGATTTTAATGAATCGATATCGTGTTATTCAAGCTAGAATCGATTTTAATCGGAAAATCAATTATCAAAACCCACCCCTACTCTTAATGTCGTTTCAGTTTGCATTACTTTTATTTTTATATCAGTTAACTAAAATGTCTTTCTGCACCTGGTTTCTTTAACTTTTACTTACAATAGTATCCGGACTTTTCTGCTGGATACACATTGTGCTCTTTCTAATGAAAGCTGCTACAGTTTATTTCTGCTTCTGTTGGCAGATGATAAATGATCTGAAGCCAGAGCTCTGTGTTGACCAAGGCCCGATGCCAGGAAACACACCCATCTTGTATGGATGCCACTTCTATTCGACTCAAGTATGTTTAGAGATTCAATTCTTGCAAACAGGTGGTGATTTTGTTTTTGTAGGTAATTGTTGTTCTTTGGTTTAGCACTGTTTTTATCACTCTGATGGACAACTCTACATTGGCGGGATCAAATCTCATAAGTACAACAGCAACCGCTGTCTGGTGGACCCTTTCAGTGGACTCTACCCGGGGCTGTACGACTGCAAAATGGCCAAACAGAAAAACTTTCACATGCTGTGGGATTTTAGACAGGTAAATATTTCAGTTTTTAAATATAGAATCAGTCAAATCTGAGGGAAGTTGCCACCCGACCCACTCAGGATCAGCTGTTGGGTTTTTTTTGTTTGTTTGTTTGTTTTTTGTCTTTTAAGCTCATCCAGCCAAAGGACTGTTGAGCTTATGTCACACTGAGGCATAAGCTCAACTAATGAAACTTGATCACCTAGTAGGTGATGGTTTGCACTTTTTTACATATTCACCTGTGAATCATGATGAATCTTGAGCCAGAAAAGCTTCAAAATCTTTGACTGTTTTTTTCTTTTGACAGTATTTAATTCATTTTCATTTCATGAAACTTTATTAATCCTGTTCATTATGGTGCTCAGCTGCTCCCAAACACAATTTAAAAAAACAAAAACAAAAAACAAAACTTCACTCTCTGAGAAATTAAACAAGTCTATAAAATATTAATTAAGAATGCCCCATTGCTGTTAGTTGACCCCAACAAAGATTTAGATGCCTAAATATCAAGAGATTATAGTAGATTAAATGGAGGAGGCCTCAGGGCAGAGACATCCATACATCCAGTGAGGTGGATGTATGAATCAATATATTCAATAATACTGATGATCAATAGCTCAATAGAAAAGTTTTTGGAGTGGATGTAAAAATTAATTTGATGGTATTCTGTTAACTTAGCTTTAATGTGTTTTTCAGCCCTGAAAGTCTTAGTTGGCTATCTGACACACTTGCGAAAGCTCATAAGTGCTGGGGGGAAAAAACCCCCCAATTTCAACCATGTATTATACTTTGAGGGCCTGTATTGCAGACAATTTTCAAAGCATGAAGGTAAATTTACAAGGCAAATGTCCTTGTGTTTATGTAGCGCTTTTCTACTCTACCTGAGCACTCAAAGTACTTTATACATCATGCCTCCTTCACCCAGTCACACAGCACTTTTTCTATGCTTAAGTGCTTTCTATCTAACATTCACACTGATGGATGCATCCGAGAGCAACTTGGGGTTCTGTACCTCGCCTAAGGATACTTTGGCATGCAGACTGGAGCAGCTAGGGCTCGCTAAATATGGTGACGTTATTGTATAAATTGGGGGAAAAAAAATCTGCTTCATCTGAGGTCACATGGAAGCCAGTTACTGATGTCTGGAGAAGAAAAGGAGACAATAAAATGTGTTTATTTGCAGGGAGGACCCATCCAGAACAGAAAAACAAAGCGATGTCTGGAAGTTGCGAAGGATGACGTTGGCTTTTACAAACTCGTCGTCCAGCAGTGCACCGGTCAGAGCTGGAATATACAAAATATCATCAAAGACCACTAAGAGACTGCTGGGCAGGTCCCAGAAGATAATGAGCTGTTATTGCACAAAAAGTGAACCTCGTGTCAAAGAAAGATCTAGAGTTGTCTTTTGTTACATCATCATTTAAAAAAGAAACAAGGTTTCTGAAGTGAGTCACTGAAAAACAAAGTGAAACATTTTTTCTTCTATTTTGTATTTACATTAGATGTATGTATGTACATATGTACATATGTAACTTTTACTTACATTTGTGACATGGTGTGAACTACAAAGAAACATTGTTTGTTTTGAATACAGAAATTTCCTTGTGAACAGTTGCCCTGAACATGTTTGGTATTATGAAGACTAAAGACTAGCTGTGCATGACAAACTTGACCAAATCTCCCCCCACTGTCAGCTGGTCTCTTGTAAAGCTTTGTGATTGTGCCAGGGGGGAAAAAGCTACTAAGACACAGCACCAGCCTCCCAATGCCATCAAACTCCAATAGCCTTGATCTTTTTAAATAAAGTCTGCTAAAGGTGTATGAATATTTACCTTGGTGATATTACAAACATTCATTCATTCATTCAAGTCAGTCAGGATCCAATATCACTTGGCTGTTATAAATTGGCAGAGATGAAGGCGTCCCACTTTTTCTGCCACATGGCATGACCTGAATCCTTCAGATGAGCCGGGAGTGAGCTGTACCTGCAGGCAGAAGAAGAAACATTTAATGAAAATAAACATACTGCAACAGGGCTTAAAAGCTTTATAAGAAAGGATAATCAAAGGTTTTCTTAATATTAATACAAATATCCATGTTTTTTTTATGTGAAAATCAGCTTGGAGAGATTTAAAAGTTGTTTCAAAGATGCAAATCCAACACGAACATGAGCATTATTTGTTGTCCTGACAAATAAACAAGGACATTGTCTGAACGCTTGGCCCCATTTATTTTTTTTAATTTTACTAAACATGAGTAACATTGTGCTGAATATCATATTGGAGGATACTGTTACTGATGGCATGAGACATGAGCATGAGTTTAGTCGTCCTCGTGCACTCAAAAACATGTATGCTCATAATGCTGACTTTAACTAATTATATTTACATTTTCTAAGGAAAATGTCAAATTTAATGGAATCTGGTCAGATGAAATTTACTTTATTTAAACAAATAAACCTTTGATTTGATATATTTCCATTGCATTCCTGAGAATTGTTGCTTCATGTTTATTGAGAGGTAAGAATCATTGAGTGTATGTTGGACTGAAATTCATTGATTTGTATAATTTAATTCATGCTCATTCAAAGATAGTGTGATGAAAACTAGCATCAGCTGTTGGCCACCTCATTTTGAGCCCATCTTGTTTTCTTTGAAGGCTTAACGTTAAAACACGAATGAAAGAAAGAAAGTGAAATTCTGACGTGATGGAGTTTGCAGCCAGTTCTTTGAGCGTGCCCAAGTTTGCTCTCAGCCCTCCGATGCCCACGAATGCTTGATAGAAGTCATAGGAGAGGCCTGTGGTGCCAAACAGTGACGGGTCATCAGCACTGATGACCATCGGGTGACCCTCTGACATCAGCACAGTTGCAGGGTGGTTCCTGAGGTCTGAAACCAGCTTCAGCACCTGCAGGTCAGAGGTGAAACAAACTCGGGTAAGTTATGTATAAACACAGGTACATACTGTGTGTATTTTATGATGGCAATGCTAACGGGTCATTGATGTGACGTGCATATTTCGGTGTCACTTTTGTTTAAAATAATGTAATCAGTTCCTGACTTTTAGGCGTTTAATCTTTAAGCTTCTTCTAAAACACCTGCTAGATTTAGATAATCTTACAATTTTAAATCACATAATTTAATCGACATTTCTTGCCGTTGTACCACCTGACTTTTAGTGGTTGCAGTTTAAATTTCAATTTAACCAGACTTAACATTAGACTTTTAACTATTAACTTTTGTCTTTGGTAGCAACATATCATTTTTAAATTAAAGATTTTTATGACAAGTTAACATTTTTCTTAGTTTTACTCTTGTTCTGCCCCCTGACTTGGAAAGTTTATCAACCTACATATGAGCTGAGTTGTTTTTATCCATATTTAAGAAGGTGCTTCAAAACTTCTACCAAAGACCACACTGATGACTCATCCAGGAGGCCACAAAAGAACCCAGAACAACATCTAAAGAACTGCAGGTCTCACTCTCCTCAGTTAAGGTCAGAGTTCATGATTCAACACTAAGAAAGAGACTGTGCATCCATGGGAGAGTTCCAAGGAGAAAACCAGCAAGTCCCCATCTAAATGTAAAAAAAAAAACCCCAAAAAAACAATGTGACGGATTTGGAGCGGCCTAGTCAAAGTCTGGACTTAATACGATTGAGGGGCTTTGGCATGATTATAAACCTTCCAGTGTGGCTGAATTAAAGCAATTCTGCAAAGAAGAGTGGGCAAACATTCCTCCACAGCCATGTAAAAACACTCATTGTCAGTTATCGCAAACACTTGATTGCAGTTCTTGCTGCCAAAGGAGACACAACAAGTTATTAGGTTCCGGGGCAATTGGATAACTTTTTTCTCTTAATAAATGAAATCATCATTGAAAAGATATTTAGTATTTACTTAGGTTATCTTTGTCTAATATTTAAAAGTGTGGCAAATATGTAAAAAGGGGGCAAATACTTTGTCATGGCACTGTACAAGCATATCACCTTGCATTGCCCATAACATTAAAGGTGCTCTCTTCTTAAAGTTAGATTGTTCTATAGAGTGTTAATCCTACATCATGAAGAAGATACACATCACAGCAACGTCTTCTGCTCTGGTGGCTTTAAAGGTATTCAGCGCAACACAGTCAAGCTGTGCGTCGGAGGTGGTATCATCCATAGTAAATAGTAGTGAATGATCTTACCTGGTTTGAGATGGGACAAAGCTCCACAGCTACATTTCTTTTCCTAGAAAGTTCTTTGGCAAGCGGATGGTGCGCTAAAGCGTAGCCGTGCCCAATGCGCGTCGTGTTGAATAGAAGGGCATCAAGAATATTTTGATCTGTGTTTGTGCCTTCGTCATCTATACACACGCATACAAATACAGCAAACAGTACATTTCAAAAGTTTTTCAAATCTTCTGAGAATTACTCATGGTATAATGAGCTTTATGCTTTTTGATCCACCCACCTGTCTCCCCTGCATGAAAGAAGTACGGCAATCTGACACCAAGTTCAGCTGGCAGAGAGAGGGCCTCTCTGAAGAACCAAAGACTCTTCCCGCTGTCCTCCCGTCCAACCTGCAAACCGTAAGGTTAACTAGTAATGCTACGCTAGGGTAAACCCTGCACGAGCTGACAGTCAGTCATATGAAGAAAGACAGAAAGCCATTCATGCTCACATCTAAGGTGAATTAGGAGTTAACTTGCATGTCTTTGGATTGTAGGGAGAATACAAGAAGAGCAGAAAAGTCACACAGACATGTAAACTCCACACCACATGGTCCCCAATAAGCAGACAAATGATCTCCAGACTCAGAGCTTATAAGAAGTTGAGGCTGAAGTACACGGGTCACTTCTTACCATGTCAAATCCTGCAACGATATCTGGGAAGTCCTTTTGCAGCTGAATGGCCTCTTTTACAGCAGCTTTGACCTCAGATATACTCAAAGCTCTGAAGAAAGGAACAACAGACATAGATGACAGTACTTTATAAGACTCACAAACAACAAAGTGTTTAATTGTACATCAAGATTTAGAAGTCAAGATGCCTGCCTGAGATAAATAAGTCTCTAATGTTGAAAACAGGTGGAAAAACTTATTAGCACTTAAGCGCAGGTTTTCCTAACAGAATTGTCCAGGAAAATAAACGGGGAACTTACAAGTAGATGGTCATAGCCGCTTACTCTAGTAGTACTTTGAGGCACATGCTGAATCTAAACCAGTAAAATTAAGACACATGCACATTTTAAGATTAAATTAAATGGTTACTTTAAAGTAAAATTATACCTGAAAATGAATGTCTTAATCAAATTTTGTGGCAGTTGGTGCTATATTGAAAAAAAAGTCAGGGTATCACCAAATCAGGCATCAGGTTTAATCCTTTTGGAGCCCCTGAGTATCTGTACAAAGGTTAATATGTATATTTCAGTCTGGACTAACATGCTGCCAGCAAAGCTAAAAAAATAAACTCAAAATCAACTTCACAGGTGTTTAGATATCAGTCATGCTATCGAACTTGTCTCAGTGACTTCAGATTGCTCCCAAACTTTACATCCCTAAATTGTAACCTGCAGAAATCATTATATGTCCCTTTTTCATGTGTTTGGCTTTATCAAATGAATGGACTGTCCCATTAATAACTGGACTTTGTGGCTGCTTCCTTTGCAAGAAAACAGGAAGCCGAATGATTCGAGATAATATATTGAATTATCGTTTAATTATTTTCCAAACTGGAACACAGTTAGACTTAAAGTAGAACTTGGAGATCACAACATCTTGCCCCCTTTTTATTTAACATGACTTTGGTGACTGAAAAGAAGATCTGTGAAAATGTGCTGCCAGCGGTTGGAAGGTGGGAAGTAATTTGGAGGCACATACATTGGTTACAAGGCTATTATCTAATACTGGTAAGTACTTTTGATACTTTTGAAAATTAAATTACTTAAGTAAAACCACATTTCCAGTGGAGTTACTTGAAAATCATCGAATTATTTACATTTAACTGAAGACAGTTAATAAAAACACACATTATAAAAAAAAAAAAAAAACCCATTATTTTGCAAATAAAAGCTAGTTTGAACTTCATTCCACATGTTTTTTTTTTCTTTTTTAAAGTTGAGACAGGGTCTGAAAAAAAACAACCTGGAAAACTTACATAATGGTAAAATATATGCACATAAACAGCTAGTGTGCTGTCTCACAACTCATGAGGGTAATTAGTAGCATAACTGCCTCTAAAAATACTCATAGCTCATTATCTCACGAGTTAAAAAGTGAAGGGGAGGGGTTCACAACTTTGTGAAAGAATAAATGATCAAATATTCCAGTTGAAAAAAAAAATCAAAATTGTGTAAATATTATTAAAAGATTTAGAGAATCCAGAGAAATCTCCATATACAACGGATAAGCCTGAAAGCCTATCCTTGTCTCTCTGGGGGTAGTGTACCAACAACACTCATCACTGCTTCCACTGATCCAAAAGTCTATGATACAAGAAAAAGAAAACATTTATGAACAATATCCATAAACACTGCTGCTTTATTTGAGCCCATGCTAATTTTAGATGGACTGAAGGGGTGTAAAAACTGTCCTGCAGTCTGAATAATCAGAGCTCTTTTTGTAAATCACAAATGTGGCATCCTCTGGGCTGAAGAGGAAATGAGCCATCCAACTACATATCACAGTGGACCTAAAAAGCCTGCACTTTAGATTATGTTTTGCATGTAATCCAACAGCATGCCACCACACTTTAAGAGTCCAGGTTTGTAAATCTGCCTTAGCATCTTCTTTTATCACACCAGCTACTGGCCTGGGAGCTCCACGTTCAACATCCTGCACATGTCCAAGCCATCTCAGCCTCGCCTTTCTAACCTTGTCTCTAAACCGCTCTGCCTGAGCTGTCCCTCTAATGTACTCTAATCTTGTCCATCCTCGTCACTCCAAATGAAAATCTGAGCATCTTCAGTTTGCCACCTTTAGCTTGGTTTCCCGTCTCCTGTCTGCCACTACCGTCTTGTAAACCTTCTCTTTCACTATTGCTGCTATTCTTCTGTCACACATCAACCCTGATGCTCTTTTAAACCTCTAATGAGATAGCTGACTTCAGGTATATGAACTAATCTACCTTCACTACCTCCCTTGTTCACCTTCCACCTGTCTCACTGACTTTCATTCCTCTTCTTTGCAATGCATACCTGCGCCTCTCCAGGGTCTCTTCAAACTGTTCCTTACTCTCACAACAGATCACAATGTCGTCTGGAAACATGCCTGACCTCACGTTAACCTGTCCTTCACCAGTGCAAACAAGAAGGGGCTCAGAGCAGATCCTTGATGCAATCTCACCCCAACCTTGAATCTCTGTCACTCCTGATTTCCTCATACAGTGTCCCAGTTCCTCTCTTGGCACTCACCATCTGCTTTCTCTAGACCCACAAAGTAACAGTGAAGCGCCGTCTGACCTTCAGCCTTCACTTCTGCATCAACCCTCAAAGCGTCAGTAGTGCTTTTTCTCAGCATGAAGCCATACTGCTGCTCACTGATCGTCACCTCTTTTCTTAACCCAGCTTCAACAGTTCTAGCGCGATAAAGCTTTTACAATACTGCACATAATATTGCAATCAGAAGAGGCTTATCCCTGTATTCAGTTCAATTCACTTTTATTTATGTAGCACCAAATGACAACAGCCTGCCTCAAGGTGCTTTATTTTGTAAGATAAAGACCCTACAATAATACAGAAAAAAACCCAACAATCAAATGAGCCTCTATGAGCAATTACTTGGCAACAGTAGGAAGGAAAAACCTTTTAACAGGAAGATACCTCTGGCAGGACCAGGCTCAGGGAGGGGCAGCCCAGACTGGGGGTGAAGGGAGTAAAACAGGACACAGAAAAGACACATAGACTCTGTGAACTTTTCCACAGCATTATAATAATTAAGCTAATATTTTATGCAGTGCTTAGAGAGCTTCGGTCGTCACTTAAAATGGAGCGTAATGTTTTGAGAAGCCCTCTCTAGATATATTTTACCTGTGGACAGAAATTATGATACGAGCCCCGAGAAAGTCTGGATGGTCTCCTATAAATTTCTTTGTAACTTCCTGAAATGTTCTCAGAGTCCAGAACTTATCGTGAATAGTTCCATCGAGCTCGTATGTCTGCAACACAGAAAGGTTTCAGTTAGAAATGCAGAAATGTCAGATATACCACTGCCACTGATGTTGCTGTTTAGCACAGGCTGAAGCTACAGGGATCAGGTGTAAACAAACAAACCCTTGAGAGACCGCTCCTCAGTTCCAGATACAGGATGTTATCGCGGTGAAGCTCCTCTAGGCCTTTATAAAAATAATCCTTCAGGACTGGAGCGTGGGTGACTAAGCCTGCAGATGCGATGAAGGCTTTCTCAAACTTCTCCCACACAACGTCTTGGCTTGGGTATTGACCATCTGGATCCTCGGTGAACAGAGTGAGGTGCTGCATTAAACTGTAAACCACCCAAAAACGACCTTTCAGGGTTAAGTTCTCCCACTACAGCTTCAATTTACATGTTCAGGGGAGGGTTAGATGTTACCTAACCTGTTATCAAAGCCAGTAGGATCTCCTATTTTGGCTCTCAAGGTCTCGAGCAGCTGCCAGTAGAAGCAGTCCCAGCGTGGGAAGGGCTGGCGAGCTGAGAACTGGAAGCGGACTGAGTTGTCCCAAGTGAAGCAGATGTAGCAGTGAGGTCTGTAGGTGACGTTTTTCACCAACCACTCAACACTGACCAGAGAGGAGCTGTGGATGTGGAGGGCTGCGCCTGTCACCCAAACAGAAAGATATTACTTCAAACTTAGACAAACACTGAAAGGAATCATGGATGACTTGTGAGACAGGCCCCAGGGTGCAGGAATATTAAAGGCCTCTCACGCCTGATAAATTGAAGAAAAACTAAACAACCTCACAGTTTCTAGTGATTTTGTTTAATATTTCTCAGTCTCAGTGTGCTCATCTTTGTTTTTCTGAAAACCTCTAGTGGTTTAGGCATCAAGCACCACATCTGCATTCCACTTATTAATTTTTTCCCTAAATCATATTTTGTTCTCTCCATAGCTAATACAGACATATTACGGCACACTACAGTACATGAAATATCAGAGAAAGCTATTAAAGAAAGCCTAGGTAAAATCCAGCCTGGGAATGCTGTGCAGCTGTGATGTAAAAGAGACCAGAAATATGACTTTAAGAATTGCTGCAGTGCTGAAATAATGACATTTGTGCTGAGACAACCTCCACTAAAGTTTAATCACATAATGACTTATTGTTTTTACTCATTTTCTGAACTTCCTGTAGGTTTAACTTTTATTCTTTGTCTGCCAAAATCTAATCAGTTTATCCTTGAGGCCATATTTAGGATTTACCTGAGGTCACAATGACCATGACCTTTAACCCCCAAAATAAAGAATAAAAGCATTAGATTTGGTTGGATCCCCTTGACCTTCTAAGCTCCTGCATCTGTTTCTGGTGGACTGATGCAGTGGCCAAAGCTTTAACATCACCTTTGGGCATCTTTTGCAGCAGTTTAAAGACAGGGCTCTTCTCAATGAGAGGTTTTGCTTTGAAGAAATGCAAAGCAGGAGGAAAAGGTGTGGCAGTCATCTCTTGCTCCTTCAATTGATGGAGGTAAGCGTCCAGCTTCTGCTCGGCCGCTGTCAGCGCAACTCGTCCCCCCGTTTGCCTGGACGCCTCCTGACGCATCAGCAGGTCCCTCTGAGCGGGGTCAGGCATCCCTTCAGTCACCGTCACAAACCACAGAAGGGGCACATAAGTGACCACAGCCCAGAGGAATGAGATCACCATGTCCTTGTGTGCCACCGGAGGGTGCTGTATTCCTACTAGAACAACATGTTCTCACTCTTGAAAGGAGCAGGCTGTATTTGGTGCTGGAAATGAGAAGATACTCCATGAAAGACATGAATACTGTCACTGAAGGAGAAGTTTTTGTAGCTTTAATAGTAACTGAATAAATTTAGAGCTTGTCACAAGGTCTTTAGGATTATAACGTGCTGACACTCAACTGTTTACCTTGAGACATGCTCAATAATCCAGGTGAGGGAAATCCCAGAAAACTGATTCTGTTAATCCCGATGCTCAGAACGCTGTATCCAGATGAACAAATTCAAGTTTCTAGCATAACCATTTTACTTTCTGGATCAAATTTATTACAGATAAGAAGTAAGGAAAGTAGCCCACAGCTCTCGGTAACAGTGACAAATCTTAAAAGGCAAATCTTCTTTTAAAAAAAGAACATACTTACAAGAACAGCAAGAAGCAGCGTCTTGTGTTCCGTGTCTCTCTCCACCGTCTCCTTAAATGCTCGGCTTGTTTTCCACAAGAAACTCTCTTGAATGTCAGGAAAAATACTCCGAGCAACCGGATAATTGGGATATTTTTGTCTGACTAATACCATGTGATAAACTAATGAATGAAGCATGAATGGCCAGTGTTGCAAAATAAATGGGAAAGACTGGAGATCATTCAGCAGCAGGAACAATGTGCGAGTCAAAAAAGAAGAGGGGAAATACTAATGGTTCAGATTTTATACTTTATACATATTCCCACAATAAAACATTTTGAATTTGAGACAATCAAAAAACAACAAAAAGAAAAAGGATGAGAAAACAAAAAAACAAAACAAAAAAACAACCACCACACACACATACATATAATTTAATCTGGAAACCTCATATACATACAGGGCACCCTCTGGAATGATATCAGCCACTCCTTTAATTCATGACAGAAGGATAAGGTAAAGTCGATGTAACATGAATAAATTAACTCTAAGGTCATATCCAGCCTTCAGTTTTGTTTCTACGGATACCATTTTTGTGTGTGTGTGCATATAAATGTGTGTGATTGGCTGGCGTAGACACCCATTAGCAACACAATGCTCCATGCAACCCATAATGTGGTGCAGAGTTTAATGAAACTGGGAAAACTGTGACACAGATGCTATGTTTGTCATGAAACTAATCCAGTTAGAGGACAACGTGTTTAAACATCCAGCCAGTCACCCGATCCCGTCTTCCCTGACTGATCAGTGTAAACTGAGGCCCATGAATGGGAGCAGCAGAGCAAACAAGTGCTGTACACATCTGCATAATGTTGAGTTGCAGCATCTATCATGTCCCTTAATGCACAGAAAAAATACAGCAATACGTCACACAACAACATCTTTTTTGCGTCAGAAATTTCACAGACATAAAGGAATGACGTCTTTTATACGACAAAATAAAAAATTAAAAGGAGTGTTTCTCTCTCTTTCGTACAGCAGAGGTTCTCAGTCCATAAACTTGCGGTTTGGGTTGGCACCAAAGAGAGCCACTCGGATTTCAGGCATCATCTGCAAACAGAGTGACAGCATAAGCCAACAACCATCATCTCAGTGTAACTTTCTTTATAAAACCAAAAACCCGAGAGGAGATATTTACATTTTTATTGAATGACCAAACATCTAAAATGAGTAGATGTTCGGTTTAATCTTCACATATTTGAGAAAGTAAAGCTAGAACTAACTACAGTACTGTGCAAAAATCTTGAGGCCCTCCTAATTTCTTTATATTGAGCTAGAAAATGGAAAAATAGGTGGAAATACAGTAAATAAGGTAAAAACAGAGTTTGTACAATGAACCTGAAAGCCAGTATGTGGTGGGACAACCTTTATCCTTCTTCACAGTCTGAACTCTTTAAAGCAGTCTTCAGGAACAGTTCTCCAGACCTCCTGAAGGACATTTAAAGCTCTTCTCTGGACGTTGGCTGTTAAGATGATCCCACACTGCTTTAATAATGTTGAGGTCTGGACTCAACCAATCCATGACTGAAAGTGTTCCACTGTGTGCTTTTCTATCCAACTTTGTTTTTTCTATGTGTGTTTAGGATCATTGTCATGCAGAAAAATGAAGCTGTTGCCAGTCAGATGCTTTAAAATCTTATTGGATGGTGGATCAAAATCTGATTCTACTTTTCTACATTCATAATTTCATCAATTTTAAAGAGAACTCCAACACCACTGACAGAACCTCCACTGTGCTTTACAGATGGCTGTAGACACTCACTGTTGTACTTCTCTTCCGACCTCCTCCGGACATATTCATTACAATTTAAAGCAAATTGTAATGCATGTTAATAATACCGCAAAGTTTCACTTTTTCTATGTAGTGTACATTTTAAGAATTTAACACCATGCCACCAGTGTGACTATGATTTAAAATGTAAGTTTGTTATATATAAACAGAATAATGTGCAGTTCGAGTAGACTGGTGTATTTACAATGTGTGAAACAAGATAAATAAAATGATAAGATATGCATTTCCTACCTGCTGAGCCATGAGGTCCAGTCTGCTCTCCAGAGTGTTGGACACCTTGATCTTCCCGTCTCCATTATAGATCTCAATACCTCCAGACCTGCATGCAGAAAAATGTTAAAGTTATGATCTCAAATTAAGAAGTGGCCAAATTTTCAAGAGAATTTTTCCCTTAGTGATCACTGGTTTGTCTTTCAAATGTGAGTCTGCTTACACGTCAGGGGAGAGGAAGTTATCCTGGTCAATGCGGACCTCAAGGTTGTTCTTCACGGCTGCTTTATATATGGGAATGTTCTTCTGGATGGATGCCTGAAGGGTACAATGAAGTTTGGGATGAGATTTCATCTGATACAAACAACTGGGTCAGCAAAAAATTTCCCTTCAATCACTGAACATGTACCATTAAACATGATAACTTTGAAACTAGGTTTTCCCCACACTGTCCACAGCAGGTCAGATGATACTGCACCGCAGGGTAGAAAGGGTAAAGATACACCTTCTGTTTTACTCACCTGTACCAGCTGTATGTCCTGTTTACGACAGCGAATGGTCACTTTGGGCTCAAGGAGCTGGTAAAACCCCTGATGAGAGACATATTATGTTATTTTAGTTTTTAAATATCTGCAGAGTATTATTACATTCACAAAGCTGGATTTATTGCAAATTGATTGATTACACTTTTATCTAGACCAGAGACTGAATATTCAAGATGGCTGTAACCACCAGGGGGACCATGTAGTATTAACTAAGACTTAAATTCATCAATTGAGTCGATAACTTCACTAGAAACAGGATTACTAAGCTTGTAATTCAAGTAAATAGGTTCATTTTCCCATAAACGTCAAAAAAACCATTCTTTTTGCAACCAGAAGAGTCGGCCCCTGGTGGTATGCAGAAAGAAAGTAGATTTAAGGCACTTCCACACTGGTTTATTAATACCTAGAGGCTACATGAATGCTTTATAAATAGTCCTGTGTTTTAGACAGTGTACCTAATAAACTGGTATCATAGCTCACAATTAAAACTTGGGATTTAAGAAGAGGCGGAGGTTCAGTGAGTTTGGGCTGTTTTTATAGAACAAATTAAAGTGGAGACAGAGGATTATCCAGAGGAACACAACCTAATTGCATCCACATCCATTGTATTAGTGAAATACCACTGCATATTTACTAAACTGAATATAATTAGCTTATCTAATTTGCCAGACAAGATCGATATGATCATAAAGTCTGGCTGGTCTTCTCTACAAGATCACCTCTTCAGGTATCATCTCAGCTTTCTGCACTGCTGGAATAAGAAGAAGGAGATGCTAAATCGTTGTATTTTATTTAGTATCTTTTTATTTTATGATAGATTAGCTGAAGTGACTCATTACATAAATTTGAAAGGAAAATTTGAAGTCACAAGGACAATAATTAAAAAGATCCACATGCATTGCAGTGGTGGGCAATCTGTCCAAAAATAACTGATGCAACTACGAGATATACAGTAACGTATGGGCTGAGTGTTAGGCCTGTTTTTATTTAATAACTGCTGATATTATTGAATTTAAGCAAACGAAAACAACAACAACAACAAAAAAAAGCTGAAAACTCTGTGAAATCACTTAAGATGTCATTAAAAGTTCTATTTTTCACTCCAGAGGGAAAACACATTTGGACTTTATGCTGAGAATGTGTGTATCCCTATGTTTACAGTGCATTGAAGTTATTATGGCAGGTTCACTGCCCCCCCTCTCACATTCACACATGGGGATCCTGCTGCTCTAAAATAACTAAAACCTTTTAGTACAGAGGGAACTTGTTTTACAGAGTAAATTTCATTGGTCAGTGGGATGTTAGTGGGCAGGCCTCGGAGTATAAACCAACCTGTAAGATGAGTCCGTCCATGAGAGTTGAATACCTGGCCGGGTCTTTTGCAATGTTAGCGAGCCGCTGGCGAGCTTCATTCAGCATTTCCTGAGGGTACAAAAACACCCCTGATCTCTTCTGTTTGTACTCTCAGCTGTGATGTTTAACCAGTCCATCTTTCGTATGTATATAAACTGATGACAGAGACTTACCGAGATCATATCATCACGGGCCTTCAGCACCTTCAGTCGAGCCTGGTTCATCAGGTTAGACATCTGACTGTTAAGCAGACAAATAACACACACATTGGTCCTGCTTATATCAGAAAGTAAGACTGTGTTTGCTCTTATCTTAACTCTGCACACTGTTCGAGGCAGGTCACAGAGGAGGTACTGTAGGGTGAAGTGGCTAAATAAAATTACAGAAACTCTGTCACATTACAGCCGTTTCTTTGTTCTTAATAAGGCCGGATTAAAAGGAGGAAGGAAAGAAGGGATGGACACGATGTGTCCTGTGATGTCTCGCCACGACTCACATTTTCTTCTGTTGCTCAATCTGCTTCTCTTTCTTCTCATAGTACTCCATTATCTTCAGCCTCTGGGTCTGGACCAGGCGGCCCTTCTCAATGTTGAACTCTTCTTCTGCCTGCAGGAAGAGACACGCATAACTGAGAAGCAAACAGAAATCTTTTTCACATAAAGAAGGACATTTTAAAAGAATATTGTACTCTAATAAAGTAAGAAAAATGTAAAATATTTTGGGAACCTCACTAAACAATAAAGGTCACGATATGTATGTATGTAGATCTCTCTCTCTCCCTCTCTCTCTCTCTCTCTCTATATCTATATCTACATATACACACACACACACACACACATATACAAATATATATATACATATGTATATATATACAGGGAGTGCAGAATTATTAGGCAAAGTTGTATTTTTGAGGAATAATTTAATTATTGAACAACAACCATGTTCTCAATGAACCCAAAAAACTCATTAATATCAAAGCTGAATGTTTCTGGAAGTAGTTCTTAGTTTGTTTTTAGTTTTAGCTATCTTAGGGGGATATCTGTGTGTGCAGGTGACTATTACTGTGCATAATTATTAGGCAACTTAACAAAAAACAAATATATACCCATTTCAATTATTTATTTTTACCAGTGAAACCAATATAACATCTCCACATTCACAAATATACATTTCTGACATTCAAAAACAAATCAGCGACCAATATAGCCACCTTTCTTTGCAAGGACACTCAAAAGCCTGCCATCCATGGATTCTGTCAGTGTTTTGATCTGTTCACCATCAACATTGCGTGCAGCAGCAACCACAGCCTCCCAGACACTGTTCAGAGAGGTGTACTGTTTTCCCTCCTTGTAAATCTCACATTTGATGATGGACCACAGGTTCTCAATGGGGTTCAGATCAGGTGAACAAGGAGGCCATGTCATTAGTTTTTCTTCTTTTATACCCTTTCTTGCCAGCCACGCTGTGGAGTACTTGGACGCGTGTGATGGAGCATTGTCCTGCATGAAAATCATGTTTTTCTTGAAGGATGCAGACTTCTTCCTGTACCACTGCTTGAAGAAGGTGTCTTCCAGAAACTGGCAGTAGGACTGGGAGTTGAGCTTGACTCCATCCTCAACCCGAAAAGGCCCCACAAGCTCATCTTTGATGATACCAGCCCAAACCAGTACTCCACCTCCACCTTGCTGGCGTCTGAGTCGGACTGGAGCTCTCTGCCCTTTACCAATCCAGCCACGGGCCCATCCATCTGGCCCATCAAGACTCACTCTCATTTCATCAGTCCATAAAACCTTAGAAAAATCAGTCTTGAGATATTTCTTGGCCCAGTCTTGACGTTTCAGCTTGTGTGTCTTGTTCAGTGGTGGTCGTCTTTCAGCCTTTCTTACCTTGGCCATGTCTCTGAGTATTGCACACCTTGTGCTTTTGGGCACTCCAGTGATGTT